>APFE030764857.1:0-12822 GCA_000404065.3 Pinus taeda
TAATGGTTCAGTTGGAGTGCACATTGGAGCGATGGGGTAACCCTACTCAGACATTAGAGGCCGGTAGCACCAACAGGTTACCACTACACATCGGAGAGGGAGAGGCAGAGTCACCTCGACGTATTTTGTGTTGACCAGGATCATGAGATGAGGCAACATGAGTTGCGCAAGGTGCATCCTTGGCAGGTTGGAAGGTTAGTTCCATGTATGGGAGTTTATGCTCTCGATCCTTCCCTTAGGGTTGGATGGCGAGAGATATTGAGTTGGTATCTGGTGGAGCTAGCTAGGAGGTTAGATGCATCCATGGCCACAGCTCAGCGGAGGCTGTGGATTACCAGGGGGGCTGTGGATTACCAGGTGGGATTCTCCATCACATCGTGGAGTCGGTAGGTCATGGTAGCATCTACGTGATGGACTCGGTGGTTGGGTGCACACACCTTTTCATATCCCCTTCAGAGTTTCTGACAACACTAGTGACAGGATGGATTGGCATAGGAGCAAGTAGATTTCATGAGTTGTCACGGAATATTGATTGTGCATGGAGTCATAGGCTGATTAGCCTACTCTAGCAGGAGCTGGTAGGAGGAGGTGGCATCGACAGACCACCAGACAAGGCATACAGACGGTGCTCTCTCATTGATATATTGGACAATGGAGCTACTGAGGATAGACACAATAGTGGCATTCCCATTGGCATGTGAGGAGTCATACCACTCAAGTCTTTCAGGGAAGATGGGTAGATGTAGCCCACATCATAGAGGGATTACTAGAAAAGTGGTGGATGTGTTGGCACATGCAGGATAACATATGATACAGGGTGGTAGATAGTACCCAGGCATGCACAAGGATATGCCGTAGAGTCCAGTCTTATGCAAAGGGATGCAACCTTATGCATACATACCTAATTTTAGAACCTAGCATCCAGCATTGTATAGAGGTATGTAGTGATGGGCAGTGGCTTGCAGAGGGGCATGGAGATGCATGGTTGCTTGATGTAGCATGTTGGTTTGCATTGAGGGACTCACATCGCATCAAGTACACGTGGGGAGAGCCAGATACAGTGACACAAGCAAGATACGAGATGGTACAAGATGGTACAGCAATAGCACGAGGTATCCAGTGGTGTATAGCGATAGGATGCAGGGTACAGTGCTAGGTCGAGGACTACAGGGATACTCGGTGGGATGCAGGGGCATATGGTGTTAAACAACGAGGTCTTGGAGGTTTGCCTCCAAGCAAACTTATGGACGGAGACACCTGGCATACATTTGGGTGTACTTCACCCAGGATCGACGGGAATGCAAATGACCAATACTCGATGGTATCCATGGGCACTCACATGCCTGTACCTCTTATAGATCACTTACAGGTACAGATGATTTGGCTATTGTCCTTTGACACTCTGGGCATGAGCAGCTGCGAACAGGGAGCTCACCCTAGATATTGGGATGACTCTCAATGCACTAAGGGAGAGACTTCTCAGTGGCGGCATTGGGTTGGAGCACGAGTTGACAACTACAGGTTGGGGGGTGAAGTGATCAACTGCAGGGGTGGAATATCGTTCATTAGTGAGCCTACACTTGGGGATCAAGTCACGAGGGAGACATGTGTCACTATTTCCACAAGGGATGTCAAGATCATGCATGAGCAAAGGATACCGTGTACGATTGAGGCAACTTTCCAGTATGTGTCCAACCTCCAGACATTGTATTGGCACATTATTGAGAAGGCGGATGGCAGACTCAGTGGTGATGGTTGGTAGGAGCGGGATGGGTCCGCGTACACTAAGTCGATTGCAAGTATCAGATACCCATCTATTGATTCCCATCAGGGGGTAGTTATTTGGCACTTGTGGCTTCCAACAGTCATCAGTACTATGCAGTGTCAAGCACAGGGCAGTTTAGCATGCATCAAATTAGTTCATGATATACGGGGCCTATATGTCGGTTTCATGCAGGGATCAGGGACAAGGAACAGATAGATTCCAGCAGTTGTTAGAGCTATGCCGCAACAGGTCTGACTATGGAATCCAGGGATTGAGTTTATTGATAGGACACTCCATTATATGATGAGTAGGTTCATGGGAGAGAGTGATCTAGTTCACCTTGGGTGTGACAAATGGGAGATTGTTGAAACATCCATTGTATGGCGAGGTGGATTTATCCTGTTGTTGCTCAGGATTGAGATTGACATTGGATGGGTAAACATTGACATCATGGAGATGCCTAGGCAAGATAAGCTTGGCCTTCACAAATATCCCACCATCAGGTTTTAGGAGGGGAGGATATAGTCTGAGCATGATGGGAGGTTTGTCATAGTCAGAGTGGCGCAACATCAAAATGGTGGCAACCTTCTGAGACTAGCATGGGATCTAGGTACAACAAGACTTGTCGGTTCATCTACCCTCAGGGGTGAGCTGCTTTCTACAAGGGGACATCATTCAGATATTCCACTCGAATCTAGTGATTCATTGTTGACATGGGGATCATCACTAGTATGGCAAGATGTTCAACAACGACGAGTGGTTCAGTGGCACATTTGGGACTCTGGCATTGGCTAGGCCAACGTTTGGAGCAACAGGATAATGCTTGAGGGCAAGCAACTTTTGGCAGGGAGCACTGTAATGTTCCCAATTTTTGTGAGTGTAAAATTCACTAAGGAGTTTTGCCAATTATTTGTGATATTAAATAAAAAGGAGAAAATATTATTTTGTCAGAGAAAAGTGGAAATTATTATTTTAATGAAGAATTGCAACAAAGTAGTATTTTATTAGTGGAAGGTGGGGACCACCAAGGGAGAAGACTAGCAATTATAAATAGATCTTGGAGGCCTCCATTTGGTATCTTTGACATTTGCAAACAAACACTCATCTGTACACTTTGTTGTTTAGCAAGTCTACCGCCTGTTTAGCCACGAGTCTCTCAAGCAGGAGATTCAACCTCTACTTCGGGAGACCATACATGCCTGCCCTAGGGAGGCTATTCTATAGGATTTTTCAGGAGTTTTGGGGCAGCAACACACATTAGTAACTAGCGTAGACAGGGGAGTGTATTTCTAGGTAGCCAAGAATCACGCAGAGGGAGTTTGAGACCAGCAGGGATCTCATTGCTTGTCGGGAGGTCAGGGAGCTGAGGTAGCAACATTATGCAGGCATTTCGCTGGAGCTTTCAGCTAGCTGAGCCAGCATACTAGAAATTCACATTTCTGGGCAAAGGGACAGCGTAGAGGATACTCAACAAAATTTTGTGGGGTTTGGGAGCAGCTGATCTGGGCCAAGAGTTCATCCGAGAAGTTAGGAGTTGGATAGCAGGGGTGAACCCAGAATTTTGGAGGAGTTTGCAGAGGGATTGGTAGGCAGTTTCCAGCAGGTCAAATTTGGCAGCCATAGTTGGGGTGAGGCTCCAAGGGGGTCGAAAAACAGAAGTCAAAACCAACCAAATTCCCTTCTTGGTTTTTCTGGGTTTTGGCCAAGGAATTCAGGTTTAAAAGTATATAAATTTATGGGCGGTTTTAGTGCACTTTCCAGCCATTCGAAATTTAGCAGGGCAGCGGTTTTCTGGGCAGTGCAGTGTAGATTGGTGCAGCAGCTGGGCAGCCTTCAGCTCAGCCATTTTCCTACCTGGGTTTGGTCCTGCTTGTCCATTGAGACAAGCCCAGGTGCACCATTCCACTATCTATTTTATTTGGCTTGTAGAAATATAATAAAATGGCTCAGAAGTTCTTCATTTGTAGTTTTTTTGTGGGTGCTTGATGAATATTTCGTTTTTGTATTTTGCTGTGTAGAATATTTGTTGTTATCACTTGTATTTCCTATTTAGGATCATTACAAGAAGCCTTGGTCTTTCTACCACACATGTGGACATTTATGGAATTTCATGTTATGTTTTTGAGCTATAACCTCTATCCTTGTGGAACACTCAAACTAAACTTGCAATTAGGGCTTTTTACTTGTATTATTATACAAAAGAGGGAGTTAAGTCTCATATAAATAGAGATTTCTCTACTCATTTCATTTCATCATCACACATTCTATTATTTTCCTCTCTAACACTGTCTTTTTCACCACTATGGGCAAGATGTGATCTTTTATTGGTGTGACTTTCTTATGGAAATGATTTTTGCATGGAGATGTTATTCTTGGATTGAAAGAAGTGAATTATGTGGAGAATTTTGTAATGTTAATGCTTTATCATTATATTTTGCAATAATTTATGAAGTACAATTTCTGTGTACCATGACTAAGTGCTTATTTATTGTTGGAATCTTGCTACATTATTGCATGCAAAATTGTTCTCCCTGAGTCTTATAGCGAAACTCTAAATGTGCATTCCCTATATTTAATTTCTCCCCTCACAAGAATAATAATTAGGGTTTTAAAAGTGGATGCCTTAGTCACTCCCCCTTGCTCCATCAAAACCTTGAAATTTAACCCTAAAAGACTCTACTAAACCCTAATACGATAAGGCACTAGTCGTTGGTGTGTTGATCATTTATAAGTTTTACTAAATTTCATCCTCTTTCTGTCACTCCTAGACATCTAGGGTTACACGCTAGGGTTTCTAGGGTAAATTTATCCATAAAGTGAAATTTGTGTGGATGTTTGTGGCTCATAAATTAGGAATTGTATCTATAAATTGTGTAAAGGAAAAATCTAGCATAGTGCATTGTTATGCCTCCTATTTAGGGTTGACATCACCTTTTTGTTGTTTATGCATACCTAACAGCCATAGAAATAAATTCCCGAACCTAGTCCTAATCTCTATTAGAGGATCTTTAATCCCTTGTCATAGAATATCATTTGAAAATATTCTCTTGGGCTGCTATATGACATTGTACACCTTGTCATTAAATATCTAACATACCCTAACTTATAGAAGCCTTGTCTTTGGCCCAGTGTTATCGGAATCGAACCGGTTCCGACAAAACCAGTCGGTCCAACTAGTTTGGAGGCAAAACCAGTCCAAACCGGCCGGTTTCTGTATGGAACCGAATCGGTTCCAGACCGGTTCCAAAATGGTTCACAAGGCCCACTGTTGTGCAGCCTGGACATAGCAAAATTGATTTTTTTATGTTTTTTATTTTTTATTTTTCCTAGTTTCTAATGCTACTCTAGCACCCCCTAAATCTATTTAAACACCCCCATCCCCTCTATTTCACTCACACTACTCATTCGAGTCTCTTGCAATTCTTGACTTAAGTTCGGTGAGGAGAATTCAGGGAGTTTTTTGCATGGTTGTTCTAAGGGAGATTTTTTGCAGATTTGAAGAATTGATTGGAGTTTTGGAGAGTTGTTGGAGAGTGTGTTTGAGCATATACACACTAAGAAGAGGAGCCATTTGGAGCAAAAGTGGTTAAATGAAATAGTTTTTGTTGAGTATTACCTTAGGTTGAGGCGCAACCAATTGTTGAATAAAACCCTTAAATCAAGCAACCTTGTCTTGGGTGACTTTGATCCAACATAAGAATGGCTTGAGAAGAGTCCAGAACTAACATTTGACAATGAAGACCTTTCTTGGTTGGACTTGGCACCACCTCCACAAGATGAAGAGGCAGATATATAAGAAGCACCAGTAGCAGCTTCAGGGCCAAGTGAATCAAGCCATAATCCCATTGCAGACTTGGATGCTACTCATTCTTCAAATGAAGATGAGGAGGATAATCAAGAGTCAGATGATGATTGATGATTTGATCATTGATTTGTTGTAGTTGTAGCTTGTAGTATTGTAGGTTGTAGTATAATACTCTAATCTATCATGTTATTTTGGACTATAAAGGCCTTCTAGAGCCTACTTCTTAATGTTTGTAACATTTTTGGTTCAATGATGTTTTGCACTAAATGTTATTTTGGTTATATGCACTATTACTTGCTATATAAATTAGAACTTTAGCATATTTGTGTATAAATGGTTTGGATTCATATGGATGCACATGAATATATGTTATTCTTTAAAATATGAATATTTTATGTGTTTTTGGTAAACCGGTTTTTTTCCCATATCGACCAGTTGCCGGTCCACAAGGTTTTTCGGTTCAATGATCGTTTCCCAGTCCACAAGGTTTTTCGGTTCAATGACCGGTTCGGTTCTGATAACATTGCGTTGGCTTGGGCATAGAATATTTGAACCTTGTTATAGAACATCCAGGCCTCTCTAGGTTTTGTTGGTACTCTATCCAATATTATAGACCTGTTATTCATCACCTTGAACCATAGCATTAGAATATCCTTTAGGTAGTCTGGGGAAGCCTCCGTTCCGGTTGAATACCACTAAAAAGTAGAAAACCTGGTGAGGTCACAGTGGCAATCCTTTCTCTTGTTGCCATTAGGTATGGCCCCACCCAATGCAGCTTTGCATTAGGCCTGCCAGATTTTGCGGCAACAGTGACTAATCATAATCTAGGTGACTTTTCTCATGGTCTAGGTAGCCATCACAATATAATGGTTGTCAGGCCTAATCATCAGTTAAGTATAACTCATGCTTCCTCACAGTCACTTCACCACAGTTTTACCGTTTTTGTGGCTTTGTCACTCTGAATTGGAGTTAGCAGTCATATCATAGTTATTACATCTCAGCCTTCAGGTGAGATATATCTACATGCAGACATTGGCAAATACCTAACCATAACAGAATATGTCTGAGCAGTGCAACTGAATAGCTAATGTGCATTTGATTCACAATTACCTAGCCATCATATGGAGAGAGAAATAGAAGAACAATGACAATATTGGAGTAAAAGCCAACTGTGGGGATGAAGAATGTATTTGTTATCTAAGAGACTGACGTGCAGCTTGAAGACCCCTTTCGAATATACTGTATGGAATTTTTCACTCTGTTCTACATGGTGTTGAATGTCTCTACTCCATGTTTATAGTAGGTTGAATTCATCCATATGGTTGTAACGTGCACTAGAGGAAATCACATTTCAATGAGTAATTTTTGTTTCCTCTATGATCCTTTGTGCCCTAAGCATGTAAGTTGTCACCATCTCACTGCACACAATATCCATTATTGATCTACTGTGGTATAATGCATGTGTCACTAAATTGCCAATGGTTGAATATAGTAAGTAACTACTGGTTTCATTTGTTAATTTTGGACAGGTTCTATTTTCATAACAAACATACTGGTTAATAGACCTGCATGCTATTCTGACGGGCTTACAGATTCTTTCATGAGCCATACTGTGTTGATGTATGTGCAAGAGCTTTAAAGACTTGAGCCAAATCCTTGGTGGAAGGCAATGAGTCCAGCAGCTACAACTCATACTACAACATTGTATTTTATATTTGCTCAATGAAGACAAATTTCTAAGTTGACATTACTTCATTTATAGAAACAAGAAGAAAAAAATTGTCATGATGCCACATCTATCACTAAGCTGCAAATTTCTAGATTACTTGAGAAGTATTCATACCTAAAGAAAAACAAAAAAATGCCCACTGCCAACTTGATTCACACCTGCAAAATCGATGATATTAGATGCATATTTGAATGAAAAAACAAAATGCCATGGAATGTTAAAATATATATATCCAGATGGGCTTTGATAACCAAAACATATATTTGTGAATGTATATCAATTTGTATGAAGCACACAAACAGGAAAATAATTAAGTCATCCAGAACACTAGACAGATGGAAACATAAGCTCCATGGAAAGAAAGGGACTAATTAGTATGAGCTTCTCAAACCATAATCTCTGAATGATCAATTTTGACAGTTTCTCATTTTGGAATGGCGCATACAACAAATATTTTAATGTTATTGCTGTACTGGACCAACTGCCAAAGCAGTGGCTTAGTCACTCCCCATGGCACGAAGGAGAATGACTGTATAATTTGCTCAATTAAAGGTCCTTGAAGTATTGATTTATTTCTGCATTAGTTTCATTTCCAAGATAGATATAATGCTCTTTTCTTTCCTTATGATCTTATAGTTAGAAGATTTCAAACCAATAAAAGACTGTAGACACCAGTAAGTTTTATGTTGAAACACAAAAATAAAAATTGCAGAAATTATACAAGCTCTTAGTTAATCAATTAGTTGGGATAAACAATATGTGACATGGTATCGGAGCATCCAGATTCCAGACTCCACTCTATGGAATATGGGGAAATCTAAATATTAGTGGACCTCGGAAACTGACCCATAAACTGGAATTATGTAATATTCCTAACTAGGAAAATACAGTAAATAACAGATGTATGAACTAAGCAACAGTAAAATTAAATTCTGACGATACAAATTCAATCAATAAACACAGAAATTGGAAGCAAATATGAGCCATTGTATTAATTTGGAAAATATGAGTACATCAATGGTAGAAATGGAACCTGGGCTTACTACGCAAGCTATGGCAACAAACCCAGGTGAGAATACAAGGCTCAAGTCGCTGGAAGTCCCCACCAAAACTGCGCCCTGCTATGAGAGAATTTTGCTGTTGCCTGATAAGAAACTGGTGTTTCGGCCCTTTGGAGTGCTCAGAAAATTCAGCCAAATAAACTGGAGCCTCCACACAAGACCCATAAAAACGCAGAAAAGGTTTGGGCTGAATCCAACGTGCCCCAATGACCCCAAAAAAAGTGTGTGCAGAACACATTGCAGGAAGAATTCTGTTGTAGAATGCCCAATTCAACCCCCGGAAAAATCTCCTCCAGCACCTGCAAATCACTCCAAATCTCCTTATTTCTCCTTAACCCAAACTCCCCAAATCTCCCTGTCAAAATGATTGTGCAATAGTTGCCCAGTAAACCCATGCGTAAGCCCAAGGAATAACAACTTGGCCCTCCAAAGAAATACACCCTCAGCTCTGCAAATTGCCAAGGGAAGTCTGCTCTTCTCATGGATAAATTCCCTGCAAAATCTCTGGCCAAGAAATTCATTTTTGCTAGCTCCACTCAACCCCACAACTTGCCTTATGCGCCCTTGGAGAAACACACCCCTGCTGATAAATAGCCTGCAATTTAGCTCCTCAAATACCTAGAACGATATCCCTATTGCTCTCCTAGGGTGACACTTGAAGTTCACCAAAGGTAGAGTTGGAATTTCCGCCTAGAAATGCCTTGTGCTATGCAGCACGGGTTGACTTGGCTAAACAGCTCAAGTAAACTCTAGTTCAGTAGTCAAATTGTCAAAAAGTCCCAAAATGAGGTCCCTCTCCATCTATAGTTGCTGCTCCCTTCTCTCTCTGTGGGCTCCACTAGTTCGAACTCCCTCTTTTCCCTCCTCCTCAAGTGTGAATTCCCTAAGGGATTCCCCTTTTGGGTGGCCCCCACAACCCACCATCACTTTCATTTTTCTATTTCTCTAATGTGTACAACCCTCTTCTTTCCAAAATTAAAGTGGAGCTTTGCTAACCCACTTTTCCCAAGTCCCGCATACCAAAATGTCAAAATGCAAAAAGGGAAATATTTAGTAAAATTTATTTATTTAGTGGGGACATCATAGTCCTCCCGGCCCAAAGCTTGCTTGTCCTCAAGCAATTGTAATGCTAGATGTTGTAGAACCTGTTCACCCTCCAAAGTGGCATCCTCTACCGGCAAGTCTTTCCACCTAACTAAGAATTCCCAGATGACTCTGCTTTTGAGCTTTCTCTCCCTCATCTCCAAAATAGCCTCCGAAACCAAAACCAAATGCCCCTCATCATCCAAGGGTAGTAGCTTTGTGGCAACTGTAACCAGCTCTTCCAATGCCTTTTTCAGGCAAGACAAGTGGAAAACGTTGTGTACTTTGCTCCCTGACGGAAGCTCCAGCTCATAAGCTACCTCTCCTACCCGCCTGATCACCCTGTATGGTCCATAAAAGTGTGGCATGAGCTTTTCAGCTCCCTTCTGCTTTAGCGTGGACTACTCCTAATGATGAATATGCCAAGTGAACATCTTCGGATCCCATAAAAACTCCTCGAAACCTCTTCGGGGCCTTTGATGATGTAATCTTGCTCCTGTTGTTGAAGAATGTAACTAATGTCAGTATTCATAATTGTATTTCTTAGAAGAAAAATTTAATGTAAAAGAAAAAAAAATTTGAACCATAAGTTTCATGCTCTTTTATTTATTTTGTAGATCATAGCCTCCATTGAAAGCTTCTAGGGTTTTTCATGAGTCAAAAGAGTCTTTATCACATTTATTAAACCCTTCTTGGGCATTTGTATCACGTAAAGAAATTTATTTTTGAGTCAAAAGTGCCATTCGCCACCTCCTCACCAAGTCAGCGTTGTCCTGATGAAGTCAGCCTAGATTAGGGCTATTCAACCTAGTAGAAGCAGTATAAATAGAAGTGCAACTCGGCCTATATGGCATCAATTCAATCACAAGTTCAATCTGCAAGTCCAAGGCAAGAAAAGAAGAGCGTAGAGCAAGGAGAAGGAAGAAAGAATTTGAAAAGACAAAATCGAAGTTTTGGGCATCTCTCTCACACGTGCGAAGTCTTCTAGAGTTTCTGGACGAGTAGTTGGGGGCCGAAATTCAAATGTAGTTGCAGGTCTAAAATTTTGTAGCTAGGAGGCCGAAATTCTGGACTGAAGTTGCATTTGGGGAGCTTAGACTTGGAGGATTTAGAAAAGGTCATCTGCTTGAAGGAAGGGTTGACTTAGTGATTGGAGGAAGTCTTTGTCAAGGTCAAAATGGTCTTGGATTGTTTCACTTTGATTTTGACTCTACTAGTGGAAGAATTGGACAAGGTTTCCCCCTGGATAGGGGTTTTTCCCTATCTAAGTGCCTATATTTTGTGATCATTGTTCTTGTGATCTTCATACAATTAATTTGATATTGATTGATGAAAGATAACATAATAAAGAAGAAAAGTAGCCAACATAAATCACAAGTAATTATCAAGAAAAGAGGAATCAAACCCCAATATCTACATAAAGTGATTTTTCAACACGGTATCAGAGCTAAGGTGAAAGAAGGACTAGTTGAAGATCACTTTGTTGGTTATCATTTGAAGGAAGGAAAAACAATCTTGGAAGAAAAGATCACTCTCTCAATGGAGAGTTATTTGAAGATGGGACTCAATCTCATGAAAATTACTGGAAGCCTGGTTGGAAGGATCATCTACAATATATCTAGGAGAGACGAGTGGAGGATTCTTAGTTGCACTTACAGGTACACTTGATTATGACAATGCATGTCATGTGGAGCTGTTGATTTGGGGTAGCATCGGATGTGCTCTAGCCACGAAATTTGGTGGAGAGGTTGGGGCACATGAGATCTCCAATACCCAGAAAGGGTTTGGGCAGATTCTAAACAGATCAGAAGATAAAAAAAAATATTAATGTGTATCAATATGAATCTGTGTTAGAATGGTCCCAAAGGCATGGATCAAGCCAGATCTAATCTTAGCCATTGATTAGGGACTTAATCTCGGCCGTTGAGATGTCAACAGATAAAGTATAAGGGGAGGCTTGAGCGTCACTTGGAGAGTACACCAGATGATTAGTGATTCTATTCTCTAGATCAGGGTTTGCTAAGAGACATAGAATCAGTGATTGGGAGAGCAGCTGAGGGGCATTGAGTATAGAGAAACAGAGAAGACAGAGATTGTGCCGAGAGAGCAACACAGCAGCCAAGGAGGGTGATGCAGAGCCAGCAAGGGCTCACGCAGAGGCAGCCAAGTGCTACGCAGAGCACCAGAGAGGTCAATGCAGCTGATGCAGAGGCTCCCAGAGCTGACGAAGGGCCTCCTGGGGCTGACGCAGGCCTAGAAAGGCTAACGCAAGGCTAGAGCGAGACAGAGAGGGGCTAATGCAGTGCAGTTTGGGCAGACGATGGGGTTGCAGAGCAGGTTTGTGCTGAGGAGCTGCCGGAAGGATTTTTTGGGGTTTTAGCTAGGAGATTTCTCTCAAACTGTGAGGTATAACTGCTAAGGAAATTCTCCGTTGGGTAGGCCAGTCTCAGCACCCAGATTGTACTCTGATATTACTTAATAAGAAAACCCTCAGATAGCTGCACCAATTTTCCCGCATTGGGTTTTTCTAGGGACATTGGTCCAAAAATAATGGTGTCATGTGGTGTGTTTGTTCTTGTTTCTTTTAGTCATTGATCTGTAATATGTTGAGCATGGACTGGTGTTTGTTTTCAGTATTTACTTTGTAAATAACTTCTTAAAAAAAAATAAAAAGTAGGTAGGAATAGATCAGAAAAAGTTCATGAAGGGTTTATAAACTAAGTAAACTTGGAAACTTCAACATGGTATTAGAGGGTGATTGCAGATCACAGGAGGACTAAGAGACATCAACCGAGCGGAGCAATAGCAGCAGAAAACAGTTGTCCCAAGGTGACAGAAGTTGTTTCTAACAGTGCAGAGGCCAAGAAGTGTGACACCGAGCTAGCCAGAGCCACGCAAAAGAAGTCGGGAGTTGCACAGAGCCTAAGAGAGGCCAGCGTTGTTGACGCAAAGGGCCAGAGGGCTGACGCAGACCCTTCCGGGGTGACACAGAGCCAACATGGGGCAGAGAGGGACTAACGCGGTTCACAGAGTGGTAGTTACTGGTGTCTAGAAGGCTGCAAGAATATTGTAGAGTGAAGTTGGTGAGGTACTGTAGTCAGAACAGTACCTGGAAGAGAAAGGCCAGAGGAGTTGTTACCGAGGGTTTCTAGCCGAGGAACCTGGATTAGCAGTGCAGTTGCACAAGACAATCAAAGTAGGGGGCATCTCGACAAGAGGCAGTAGGATTTCCAGGAGGGAAATCAGGACTTAGAGGGAGTCCAGAAGAGAACTTCCAGACGGGAAGTAGAGACTCAGACGAGTCGAACAGAGAACTTCCAGGAGGGAAATAGAGGAGCGTCATGGCACTACACGGGGTAAGAGACTAGGATAGACTAGA
>APFE030764858.1:0-11467 GCA_000404065.3 Pinus taeda
CTGTACGTTGTCAGGTCCATAACATCGGAGCATCGGGGGGTCGTGGTCTAAAAACTTAATGGGACCCAAAGACTGGTTACCAAAAACGTTGGGATGGTTCTTAGGGGTCTTGTAGTTGATGTTAAAGGTCTGTATGGTGTGTTTCCATCAGTTCCACTTCCTTAACGTGGCTTAGGAAGTTGAAACATATCATAGTATCTTCTCATCACATGTTTACCCCAGTTGGACGGTTACTTGGGTAGATGTGGGAGGAGGGTGTTACACAACTATCACACTTAGAAATAAGTGTTGTTGTGTCATTGTTTCAAGGTGTGATTGTTGATTGTGAGTCTTGTGCATTACCTTGGCTTGTATTTATGGAATTCATGTGTGTGATCCATGTTTTAGTCTCATTGAGATGTTCTTTTCTCTCTTACTCTATTGGTCCCACACCTAGCCATTTTGGAGCTCTTCTTGGTCCTCCTGTCTAGTGAAAGTTATCAAGGAATTAACCCACTATAGGTGATGAGAACTGCCTATTCATGAGCCTCATTGATCAAACCTTGACCTCTTATACTTGGGCACTACTATTTCTCATGGTTAGCTCCTATCATTACACATTGGGAACCTTCAAAGAACAATAATTGAAACCTTGTTGCTTGTACTAATTCACTGCACTGAGCCTTGATTAGTCCTATATTTCATAGAGCATGAAGCACTTATAGTTGATATCAAGGGCCTCCTCCATCCACTTGCAAAAGAAAATTTCACAATACAAATGTCCTCCTTCCTTTACAGTGTAGTAAGAACCTTCCTAGAAAAGTGACTTGACTTTCTACTGCTCGCCTCAACCAACTTCACAATCTCCTAAACAAGTGAGCCAGTTGTTTCACAATGTGCATTCCTAGTGGAAAATCAATCCATGAATAGCCCCTTGTAGCCCTAAACTATGAAAACATAATAGTGGCTATTTGTCTCCTTTATTGACTAGAATCCCTCACTGCATAGTCATATTCCCTTGCATGGGCTCCTTTATGCATTGTGTAGTTCTAGTGCATAATGAGACCCTCCCTCGGTCACTATGAAGCTCACATGTACAGTTGGTGTCTCCCTCTCCCCTGAGCACTATGGACTACGCAATTTTAGTCAACATGCTCATCAACCTTGTCTCTTGCACTTGCTCACAACATTGAACCCTAAAGAGCCCCTCCTTAGAGCACATTGTGCATTTCCAGTGAGCTACCTTCCCTCAACCACTACTGAGATCAACTTTGCAATTCTCAGCAAGCCTCTCATCCTTAGTCCTTGCATAAGGCCTTCACAATCAACTTTTTCCATAAGAAAATTAGGGGTATAATAGATTATTTCCATAGTGATCTTTCCTTATCATGAGTAAAATTCATTGGCAGGTGCACTACCTAAACAGGGCAAGGTGATTCTCAAGGAATATGTTAAGGAGAATAAACATAGAAGAACTTGCAAAGAAGAAACACAAAGAAGAACCATCATGAGGACATGAAGAGATATTGAACCATGACAGAAAGATGTCATTCCATGTAACTCAAAAGGTTCAAACATTAATCCAACACCCTTTATAGGGTGAAGATGAAGTACAGATTAGATCTATCATCAACAATGTAAGATATATTATCAAGGAGAGCAGCTTGGCATTGCCACATCATCATGAAGTTCCATGTCATCATTATTGATTTATGACCTGTACAAGTGTCATCACAATGCCACATGTGTCAATGGGTCTTACCACATGATGTGGAATGTAATTATGTACTTTTAAGAAAATTACAAAATGTAAATGTGGGGAATCCAAGCGTCATGTGTGGAATATGAAAAGTCACATGTGAACCAAAGAGTCAATAGAAGTTCAAAGGCCATCTAGGAGTACAAGAGTCATAAGGGATATGAAAGGTCACTCCGCTTGCTATAAAAGAAACCTAATGACTCAAGAAAATGGATTTTGAAGGCTTAGCCTTTGGAGAGCTAGCATTGGATTCTCTAGCTTGGTATATGAGAGAAGATAATTCTTTATGGAAGTAAGAAGTGACTTAACGTTCCACTATTAGAGCTAGTGTCTCACCATTGTAAATGTGTACTTGGATCTTTCACTTAATAATCAGAAGCTCATTGAGCTAGCACACTTTCATGCATGTATCATGAATATTGTAAGACTATTCTTTAGACGTTTCTAGTATATGTTATGTTCACACGTACTAAAGAAATTAAACTACTTCACTAGCTTTGGTGCTGATCTTGTTGGATGTGTGTTATACTTGCTTTAATGATCATTGGTTTTATTTGAACTATTTCACTTGATAATTAAAAAATAATTCCTTTCTCTCATGTGCCTCTCATAGGATAGTATTATTAATTTACTTTTAGATACTCACTCTTTACTTCTCCCTCATGAAAGCATCCTTTTACACATTGCAATTGGTGTTGCACTGTGTCAACTTACTTGTTGATTTCTAAGGCTATGTTCATACTCTCTTATGTTATTCATTACAACCAAGGAAAACCTTAGAGTTATGGTTTCTGGGTCAATACTCCAGATGGGGCTTCTACTCCAAACGATGTGAGGTCTAGTTGGGAATTCACATTGAGGAGACCCCCTTGGTTGACATATTTCCAACACCATAAATATTTAGTGCTAGAAGGAGGGATAGATGACAAGTTGGTCCCCTTGAGTCTATTATGAATTGCTTATCTTAAATGGATCATTCCCAAATAATATTCCGGGATATTTTTCTAATAGATCCAATTTTAAAATTACAATCCCCATGGAACCTTTTTATAACATGTCTCAATTAAAGTTTTATGGCAAGGGTGGAACATCCATGGCTAAACATATATCCCATTTTCTCAAGTTTTGTGAATCTTATGAAATCGATTGTGAATATGTTACTTTTGCACTATTCACCCTCACACTTGAAGGTCGAGTTAATTGATGTTTTCATACCCTACCATTTGCTTCCATTCATTCATTTGATCAATTCCTTAAGGAGCCTCATAAATCCTTTGATATGTATGATTACCGAGATATTCTTAAATGGATTAATCAACTCATAATGAATCTTGATGAGTCAATTGAGTATTTTTATAATATATTCCTTCACCTATGTTACGAGTTTCTTGAAGAATATACAGATTGGGATTTATTTAAAGAAAATTTTCAATATTTGGTTCAAATATCTTTGAAACATTAAATCTGAATCCTTGGGTGATTGTGTTCTCCCAACTTTTGCAAACCATGAGACACCCCTAATTTCATAGAACGAACCTACTATTCCTTTTGTTCCTTGTCCTCCTCCTTTCTCAAGACGAGTATGGGTACCTCATTATGATGATGTTGAAGTTGGGAAATCTAAAAATCAAATTGTTGGTCTGTCTCTTCCATCTCCATCCACTTCCCATGACCTAGATTTGATAGAGGAATGCTTGGAATGGTTCATGAAGCCTTACTTGAAAACTAATCCCTTCATTCTTCAAGATTATGTGAAAACTCATAACCTCAATATTGAATTTTTTTTATTAAAGGTATGATCTCTTCAAGAGATAATTGTCATTCTTTGTCATCCTTTCTTGTGATCCATTATCCCTTGATACACTTGATCAGTCTCTTTCAAACTCTCTTGATTTTCATTTTACCAATCCAAAAATGATCAGGAGCAAAAAAGTCACATTTCACAAGTAGAGGATAAAAAAAGGTGAGGATTCTCTCGGTCTATCTTCTCTTTTTCAAAATTCTCTATGTAAACATGATGTCCTCCACTCTTGGCTGATTTAGAATCTAGCAACCTTGACAGTCAATCAAATGAAATCAATTTTCTCAACCAATCTAAATTCTTGGGCAACCATCATTATGATGATGATGACTCTACTGATGTATATGATGATGAAATCCCAAGTGCACCAAATGATATTTTAGTTTCCCAAGAAGATTTGATTTCAAATATTTAGATATAGCATATGGTTTGGTCAAAGAAGACTTATGGAAACTCCCTCCTCAGCTCACTATTCCTTATGTCTTAATGCTTGTAATGAACATATGCCATGCTCTTCAAATTTACCATCTGATCCACAAAATTTTGAATTGAAACAAGGTAGTGAGGTGATTCATGATGAAGAATAAAGAAATGAAATCATCGGGCATCCATCCTATTCCTTATCATTTCAAGTCTTGCATGAGGAAAATTCTCCAATTCAAGTTACTCATGATATTCTCTTATTTATCCATATCTAGATTTGCAATCAAAAGAATCTTATGCCTTGAGTAATATTTTAATTGAGGTTGACCAATCTGATCAAATCAATGATGTAGATGGTTTCAATCTACATAGTATTGATCTTATTGAAATTACTATTAGTAGTTGTCCACACACCATGTACAATTTGATATGATCTTCAAAATGTAATTCTAAAATCCTTGAAAGTTTAGGTACTTTTCAAGAAGTTGAGGCACTTCAAATTCTATTTATGGTTATGTCAGGTTCTCATGACTCTGGTGAGATCCCCAACTAAGTAAGATATGGATTTTCTCGAAAAAAATATTTCTTTGCATGGTTTCACTAAATTCAAACCCCTTCTTGAGAGATTTTTGGTATTTTAGATAAATCTTTTCTAATTTTCAAGATTTAGTTTCTGATCGGAATGAGAGTTATGTTTTACTTGATTTATATCCATGCAAATATCTTGTATTTAACTCAGGTTTGGAGTGTATATCTTTCATGGATGCATAGAGTTATGAAGCCTCTCATTTTAAATATTATCATTGGCCGAAATATTCATACCTATTAGATACTTTTGAAAATAATAATCTCCTAGCCTTTCTTGTGAATTTTATGATTCTAATCATTCCCATTATGGCACAATATGTCCTCTTGAGTGTGAGTGAATGATTGGGTTATTTGGTAAATTAAATTCCACTTCACCTATTGTATCCTGACTGGTTTCATGTATTTGATATACTAGCATTCATTTTAAATTCTTTCAATGAATGTGATGTTGGTTCATTTTGTAATCAGTTACAAGGAAATGGTTTGTTATATTCGACATGTGAGGAAGATGATTCTATTGTTCAAATCATTTGCAAAGCTGTTTAAACTAATCTATCTCTATTGTCTTCTAACCGAGGATTTTATGCCTTGATTGGCCCATGTGATCATAATTTTGGTCCTAATAACTATCATTCAACTAATCATTTTCTTACAAGTATATCTGATGGTAGTTGTTTCACATCGCTTGATCTCTATGGTTTTTTATCTCAATTTTTATGATACTTCTCAAGTAATTGAAGCACTTCAGATTTTGTTGATGGTTATCTCAGGCCTTCATGATCTTGATAAGCCTTCTTAATATATTATCAATTTAAGTTTTCCTTACAATATTTCCCCATGATTTCGTTCCATTAATTGAAAATTTATTTTCTAAAGGATATCATCATTTTCAAGGGGATGTTTTTTTATTCCATGATATAATCTTTGATTAGATGGAAGAATCTTACTTAGTAAGCAATTTTTTTAATAACAATTTTTTATATTTCTTGATGCTTGCTAAGGAGGACAACAAAGATGAAGGAACATTCACCAAAAGCCTCTGAGGTTTGTTTGATTATGATTTTAATCAAAAAGGTAAGGTTGTTGGTTGGGCCTGTAGGAAATACCTTCAATATTTTGTGCAATCTATTCAGGTTCTTATCTTATCTTTTACACATTATTTTATATTGGTTTTAATTGCTATTGTCTTTGTGTTTTCAGGCCAGGAACAAATTTAGTGGCTGCGTTGGAAATTCCATTACACTTAACCCTGAACTTCTAGCTGGTTAGTTTAGGAGTAGGTCTAGCTACATTTTAGTTTCCTCTTACACTCATCTTGCACTTGCACTCCTTAGTATTTATTTTGTTTTCTTCTTTATTCTTGCATGTTTCTTTTAGTTCAACCTTCCATTTTCTTTTTTCTTTTGATCTTGTTTTCTCATTTTGTCATGTATTTTCTTTCGTGCTTTTTTTAATAAGACTCTACGTGAAAGATACTCTTGTTCAAATCAAATGACAATGTGTCAAATATTGAAAAGGGAAATTATGATGACGAACAATGTTTGGCTAATCTGTTACTCTCTTCTCTATTTTGGGTTTATATTTATTTAAAGTCAATGATATATGGATGGAAAATATGATTCGTTCTAGACAGAAAACCTTTGGCCAAACTACAAAGCTTAGATATATTCATGATCTTCATTCTTAACTCGACCTTGTATTAAATGGTGATTTGACCTACCAACTCAACCAAGTAGAGAAGGGAAAGGAGAAAACTTGAAATGAACATATCAATTTTAGATATCTTTCAAATATCTTAAGCGAGGAACAACCTCTCTTACTCGTAAAATAATACAAGATCCCTCTTCCTCCCATGTCACAAATTTTCAATAAATGTTGCAAGCACACCTTTCAAATAAAATAAAGGGTGAAGAAGTGAAAGGATTGCTATGTAGAGAGTTGAAGCAAGCAACTTCATCGGGGTACTAAGCAAGGCTGTTGGCAGCAAAGAAGTTCGTGTGATTCCTTGAGGTCACTCTGTCAGGGTACTGAACAAGCTCGCTAGTAGCGGAGAAACACCGAGGAATGTGCATAACTACGATTATAAAACTCTCGATATACTTATTATACTTATCCCCCATATCTAAATAGTTAAGGTATGACTAGTCTTGTAAAGGTGTTTGAAGCTGAGAAAGGAAAAGAAGAAACTTTGGGATAAGTTGGAAAGTCATGGTAATCTACATGGTGAATCAATACTTCCTAAAATACTAATACCTTGCACTTGAGGATGAAAATTAAATAGATAAGTTGGAGTTCTACTAGTGTGTCGCCAAGTGTTCTCTCTAGAACAAACATCATCCAAAATTTTGCCTACACTTGAATATTTGAGCCTACTAAGAATCTTACGATCTGTCATTCCATGTGAATCATAGTCACTTCATGGTCGTTCATTTTTTTTCAAATTGTTTAGATATCCTTCTTATATTTTAAGTATGAAAGCCACTTTCTCATACATTCTCAGTTCATGATGAATTCAATACTATACTTCTTTCTATGCGAGCTTAGATAGGCATTGAGAAGCTCCTGAAACCAAGGCTTCCGTAATCGTTATTGATAGTGACTACGTAGTCCACAAGGATAGTGCACTACACAACCTATGATAACATTCATTGTTCACTCTCCATTGGTAGTCTCCTTCTCACTTATGGTTGCAATTGTACTACTATTCCAGTTAGTTTTCTTAGTTTTCACTTTTGCGCACTTTTTTTTCGCAAGTGTCACTTTCACTTCCATGAATGTCATTTTTTCTTCCTTTCAATTTAAAAAGTGTAATTTTAATGTTTTCTTCACTTTGGCATGTGTCACTTTGACTTTATTTATATTTTGCAATTGTCGTTTTCACGTTTTCTTATTGTCACAACTATCACTTTTGATTGTTTCCACTCATGCATGTGTCGCACTTTTTTGCATCACTAGAGGTAGCTCTAATGCAATGTTCCACATTAGATGGTCCTATATATCATAAGAATATGTTCTATATACATTACCACAACTTAGCACACTTTTTGGTCACATTCCACACTCATGTTGCAACTTGTATTTTAAGTGTCACAAATTGATGTTTCAACTATCACACTTAGAAATAAGTGTCACTTTATCATTGTTTCAAGGTTCAATTGCTGATTGTGATTCCTGTTCATTCCCAGGTGATGAACACTACCTATTAATGAGCCTCATTGATAAAACCTTGACCTAATCGACTTGGGTACCGATATTTCTCAATGTTAGCTCCTATCATTACACATTGAGAACCTTCAAAGAAAAGTCATTGAACCCTTGTTGCTTGTACTGACTCATTGCATTGAACCTTGATCAGTCTTGCCTTACATAACTCATGGAGAACTTCTAGTTGATATCAAGGGCTTTCTCCACCCCCTTCCAAAAGAAAATTGTGTAAAGAAAAGGTCCTCCTTCCTTGACAATGCAATGAGAACCTTCCTAGAAAAGTGACTTGACTTTATGTTGGTTGTCTCAACCAACTACTTAATATCCTACACTAGTGAGCCTCATGTTGTTCAATTTGAATTAATAATGGATAGTTAGTCCATGTCTAGCCCCTTGCAACCCTAAACTACGTAAACATAGGAGCTTTCCCCTTAAGCACTATGCATTGCTCAATTGCAATCCCTAGTATTGCTCCTGTACTGACTAAAATTCCTCACTACATAATCATCTTGTCCTGATTTGACTCTTATGTACATTATGAAGTTATAGTTCATAATGAGACCCTCCCTACGTTATTGTGAAGCTCTCCTATATAGTCATTGTCTCCCTCTCCCCTCATCACTGTGCGCTATGCAATTTTAGTCAACAGGCTCATCAACCTTGTCTCTTGCACTTGCTCACTACACTGCACCCTAAAGAGACCCTCCCTAGAGCACATTGTGCACTTCCAGTGAGAAATGGTGTCTTCCCTCAACCAATTCTATCCTCAACTTCTCAATTCCTAGCAAGCCTCTCCTCCTCAATCCATGCATAGGGCCTTATAAATCAACTTCTTTTATGAGAAAATTAGGGGTAGACTACATGATTTCCATAATGATCTTGCCTTTTCATGAGTGAAATTCATTGGTAGGTGAGCTACCTCAACAAGTAAAAGTGATGCTCAAGGAATATGTCAAGGAGAAGAAACAAAGAAGAATCGGCAGAAAAGAAGCACAAATAAGAACCATCATGAAGACATGAAAAGATCCTAGACCATGAAAGAAAGAGGACATTTCATGATAAATTATAAGGTTCAAACATTAATCCATGACCCTTCGGAGGGTGAAGATGAAGTACAGATAAGATATATCATCAAGAATTCAAGATATAGCAGCAAGGAAAGCATCTTGGAATTTCCAAATCACCATGAAGTTCCATGTCATCATTGTCGAGTTATGGCTTGTACAAGTGTCAACACAATGTCATATTTGTCAATGGGTATTGTCACATGATGTGGAATGTAATTATGTACTTTCAATAAAATGACAAAATGTATATGTGTGGAAGTCCAAGAGTCACATGTGGAATATGAAAATTCACATGTGGACCAAAGAGTCAATAGAAGTTCAAAAGTCATTTATGAGTCCAAGGGTCATAAGGAATATGAAAGGTCATCCCTATTTCTATAAAATAAACCTCATAACTCAAGCAAATGGATTTTGGAGGCTTAGACTTTGGAGAGATAGCCTTGGATTCTCTAGGTTGGCATAGGAGGGAAGATCATTCTTTGTAGAAGCAACAAGTGAATTAATGTTCCACTATTGGAGCTAGTGTCTCGCCATTGTAACTATGTACTTGGATCTTTCACTTAATAATTAGAAGCTTGTTGAGCCAACACACTTTCATACATGTATTTTGAATATTGTAACACTATTATTTAGATGTTTGTGGTATATGTTATGTTCATATGTATTAAATAAATTGAATCTACTTCATTGGCTTTGGTGTTGACCTTGTTTAATGTGTGTTGCATTTTATTTAATCATCATTGTGTCTATGTGATCCATTTCGCTATATAATTAACGAATATTTCCTTTCTATGACATGCCTCTCTTAGGATAATAATATTACTTTCCTTTTAGAGACTCACTCTTTACTTCCCTCTTGTGAAAGCTTCCTTTTACACATTGCAATTGGTGTTTGATAGTGTCAACTTACTTGTTGATTTATAAGTTTATGCACATATTCTCTTATGTTATTCAGTGTAGCCAAGGAAAACCTTAGAGTTATGATGGTTGGGTCAATACTTTGGATGGGTCTCCTACTTCAAATGGTGTGAGGTCTAGTTTGGACTTCACATCATGGATACCCTCTTGGCTGATGAATTTCCAGCATTGTCAACAGGTTGTATATGAAAAAATAGAAGAGCAAGAGTAGTCATAATTGTTTTCTCCAAAGAAACAATGGTAGCCCAAATTTCCAGGTATGCTCCAAAACCAGACTCGGTTTTATAATAATTCTTATTGGAATAACCCTATTACATAATACACTTCATAGCTATTGGAATGAGAAACCATAATGAATGATAGATTTGAACTACTTTATTATTCACAAATAGGTTACATATAGATATATTATATGACCGTTGGATTCATCTTCCAAGGTCTCTTGGAATCTATGTGATGCTTCACCTTCCACACCATAACCCTTAGCATATTAGGTGTCCAACATTCCCCCCACTTAATTTGAAGGGGTTTATACGAGTCCAAGAACAGAGCTGTCATACAAAAATGCAATAATGAATCACAAAAATTAGTTAAATATTCTCTTTGAAATGGTGGTTTTTAAGGAAGACCACAAACCCAAAAGGTGGGAGAACTCGAGGTCTCAACCAGCGGTGGTTTAAGGATGACCACCAACATTTGAATGCTTAGTGCAGTTCCTAGAACAATTTCAAATATGGCTACAAGTTTAATTATTCTGCTAGAGGAAGTGATCCCTAATGCTTTGGCAAGGGAGACCATTGGGGTTGCAAACTGGAATGCTTGATGCAGTTCTTGAAACAATTCCAAATCTGGCTAGAAGTTGAAGTCTTATGCTAGAGGAAGTGCTCTCTATTTTTCTAAAAAGGGAGACCATTGAGGTCTCAACTAGTGGTGGTTTAAGGTTGACCACCAACTCGGGAATGCTTAGTGTAGTTCCTTGAACAATTTTGAATCTATCTACAAGTTTAAGACTTCTACTAGTGGAAGTATTCCTAATTCTAGTTTGAAGATGGTCATAAATTGAATCACACTCATAATTATGACTCTAGATGCAACTTTGATTTTGGTTCAGACTTGAGGCTATCCTTTCGGTGTTGCTCTGGTTGTGGCTTAAGTTCTCCAAAACTTGTAGTTGATCATCAATTCCTCCCTATAATATACAAGGTTAGAAGATGATATTATTGTTAGTCAAGATTTCGTGTACATAATTGATTAATTAGACTTCAAAACTAGAAGCCTCACTTTCAATTCCCTCTTATCCCATACAAAATGAGAGGATAAATATGTTTATAAAGTGTTCAAATGGATGACTACAAAAAAAAATTGATCCTCCATGCACATAACTCAATAAGTGTGTTGGTTTCTAGTAAAAATGCACCTGATTACAATGCAATTTAAGTGGGAAAACTTACAAAAAAACATCATTCGGAAGTTA
This sequence comes from Pinus taeda, assembly GCA_000404065.3. NCBI lineage: Eukaryota > Viridiplantae > Streptophyta > Pinopsida > Pinales > Pinaceae > Pinus > Pinus taeda. The sequence goes on from APFE030764858.1 coordinate 11,214, forward strand.
CCATTATTTTTAATTGAATGCCCAAGATGTACAATGATTTTAACGCTGAAGAAATAATTTCCAAATCCAAATGTCACCTTCTGTAAGACCCTAATATCAATTGTATCGAAAGCACCATTCATCACAACGAGTCTAAATTTCACCAACATTTTTATGTTGACCTCACTCACATGTTATCAGCTAGCTTCCTCACACAATCTTGACACAGATCCAAAATCTCCTTCCCCGCAATCTAATGTACATGAGCGAAGTTT
>APFE030764862.1:7810-33368 GCA_000404065.3 Pinus taeda
GACCCTACCTAATGGGAAGACACTTCAAGGTAAAAATGGATCATGATAGCCTTAAATACTTTTTAGAACAAAGATTATCCTCTGAAGAGCAACAAAAGTGGGTCACAAAGACGTTGGGTTATGACTTTGAAATCATCTACAAAAAAGGGAAGCAAAATGTGGTGGCAGATGCACTCTCAAGAAAGGACGAGGATGTGGAAGCATTTTTGTGTGCCATTTCTATTATCCAACCAGATTGGATAAACGAAGCAAGGGAGGAATGGAAGAATGATGAAGAAGTGTGGGGACTTATTGGAAAATTACAACAAGATTCCAGTACGTCTGATACATTTAGCTGGAAAAATGATTCGTTATGGTACAAAGATTGTTTATACCTCTGTAAGAATTTCCAGCTGAAACAAAAGATTCTTATGGAATTGCACACTTCTCCCTTAGGAGGGCACTCAGGATTTTTAAAAAAATACCACAGGGTTAAGAAGGAATTTTTTTGGGATGGCCTTAAATCAGATATTCAAAAGTTTGTGGTGGAATGTTTGGTTTGCCAACAAAATAAAGTTGAAACAATTAAGACACCGGTCTATTACAACCTTTATCCATTCCAAGCCAACGTTGGGAGGAGGTTTCAATGGATTTTATCACAGGTTTACCCAAGTCTGAGGGAAAGAGTGTCATCATGGTGGTAGTTGACATAATTACCAAGTATGCACACTTTTGTGCATTATCACATCCATTTAAAGCCAGTACAGTTTCTACTGCATTTATGGAAACAATTCAAAAGCTACATGGAAACCCAAAGATTATTGTAAGTGACAGAGATCCATTTTCACTACTGGAAATTTTTGGACAGAATTATTTTCTTGTCTTGGTACTCAGTTAGCTCATAGTTCATCTTATCATCCTCAATCTGATGGGCAACTGAGATAGTAAAAAAATGTTTGGAAGGATATCTTCGTTGCTTTGTATCTGATAAACAAACACAATGGGTCAAATGGTTGCCTCTGGCTGAATGGTGGTATAACACTTCCTTCCATACAGCAACAAAAATGACCCCATTTATGGCACTTTATGGTTATGAACCACCATCCATTACATCATATTTAAGAGAAAATTCTAAGGTTCAAGCAGTGGAACCTCACATTGAACATCAACAACAAGTCCTCCAACTCTTAAAGGATAACCTCGTGTTAGCACAGAATAGAATGAAACAACAGGCAGATCAACATCGCAGCGAAAGAAGTTTTGATGTAGGTGATTGGGTATTCCTACAGCTACAACCATATAAGAAAATGTCCCTCAAGCAAGCTAAGAAGGATAATAAATTATCACCAAAGTATTATGGTCCGTACAAGGTGTTGCAAAAGATTGGTACTATGGCATACAAATTGGAGCTTCCTGCATCTTCTCGATTGCACCCAGTTTTCCATGTTTCATCTTTAAAGAAGGTAATAACCGACAAGCTCTTAGTTCAAACAATATTGCCAGAACTTGACGAGGAAGGAAAAATTATATTGGAACCGGAAGCAGTCACAGAAACAAGATCTCGATAGCTACGAAATCAATCAATTTCAGAGTATCTTATCAAGTGGAAGAACTTATCTGCGGAAGATTTCACATGGGAGGATGAGAATTTTATACAGAAGTATCCAGAACTACTCAAGCGTTGAGGACAACACTTTTTTTGAAGGAGAGGGGCATGTTGCGTCCCTATAATACTAGTGATTACCCATTCTATGGTAATTTGTACCCTTATAATATTGTGCGCCCATTGCCCCATATTGTTATTACTGTGCCCCATAGAATCCCTCTATTGTTATTTTTGTGGCTTATATTATTATTGTTAGGTCGACTGGGTTATATTGTGACTCCTTAGACTCCTATATATATAGAAAGGAGGTTTTTTCATTTGTATCATCCAAGAATTGTTAATTTATGTAATGTAAAGGAGGTTGCCCCCTCAAAGAGGCTGAATTCTAAGGTGTTGATCTATCTTTTCTATCTTTTCTTGAGCTGGTTTCATAACAAAATCTTTGAATCACAACTTTGTAAGGGCCTCCCTCTGGCCTGCATGGATTTATTGGACATGGTTGAAAACCAAATTGACTAATCCCTAGACCTAATGACTGAAAATGACACTTGTCCATTAAAGGATCAAACATTGACTGTCATGTACTTTAGTGAACATTGGTGAAAAGACCTAAGCCAGTAGGTGCCAGACATGAGGGGAAATGACTAACAAGATATTTTTCATCAGATTATGGCATGCCCCTAACGGGATGCAGCTGAGTGAATGGAGTGAGACTCCTAAAAATGAAATGCAGAAATAGTTTTGATCTCTAACGGAGGATTGACAAGACCAACTCTAACATTGGCCCCAATGGGGGATGGTAGCTCCTTGGAGGTGCCAAGAACAACAAATCTCTGGAAGAGCTAGATAGTGCCTTCGTCCATTGGGCTATGGACTCATTATTTCGACAAACAACATAAGACTCTGACTCATTTATGAAACTAAAATGACCAAAACATTGACTCAAATTTGATATTGAAATGACTTGAAGACTAACTTGACAAACTCTAACCAAACTGAAATAAAATGGTATTTACAGTGACAGTGGAAGCAACATCAATAACTCAGAAATGGTATCGCTTGAGTAGCCGACCATTGATCGGCCCTCCTGGACAATCTTCCCCATTCATTTCCTTCAGAAGAAAGGCATTCTTACCCCGATATGCTGCAATATTGAAGGGACCTTTCCAGAGGTTCTCAAACTTACCGTGCTTACCTTTTTCCTCATTCTTGGCATCCCACTTCAGCACCACACCATCCAACTGAAATTTGTCTACCTTTGCTTTTCTGTCATAAAATTTCTTAATCTTCTCTTGCAACTTGGACGTGTTCTGGAAGACTTCTTCTTTGGTCTGCTGCAAGTGGACCATTTGATTCAACCTTCTCTGCATAGGATCATTTTCACTACCAGCCTCCTGAAGAAGTTTGACTACCGAGGCTGCGAGAGAGGTAGGAAACACTGTATCAACTCCATAAATAAGCTCAAACAGGGACATACCAATGGATTTCTTCTAACTGACCCGATCTACCCAAAGTGCATTGACCAACCTCTTATGCCAACTTTTCTTGTTTATTTCCAGCAGCTTCTTAATGATGTTGACCAATGATTTATCAGAAGATTCTGCCAATCCATTGCCTTGCGGATGATAGGCAGTTGAGTGACCCAAAATGATGTGATGTTTATGGAAAAAATCTACCATCCTTTTTGATTTGAAAGTTGTTGCGTTATCAGTGATTAACTTATTCGGGCAACTAAAGCGAGACAAGATGTTATTTTCAAAGAATGAAATAATTACTGCGTCTATAACTTGTCTGGTGGGAATTGCTTCGATCCATTTCGTGAAATAATCTGTCGCTGTGAGGATCCATCTATGCTGACTGGAAGAAGCGGGATGAATTTCACCAATGAAATCCAATCCCCATTGCTGGAAAGGAGCACTCACTTCAATGGGCTTAAGTGGCAAAGGCTGTAACTTCTGCCTTCCTTAAAAAGTCTGACACTTATGATAGCTCTTGACCATCTTATATATATCAGCAAACAATGTTGGCCAATAGTATCCCGCTCTCAAGATTTTATTTGCTGTTGATTTCCAAAAAAGGTGACCACCATAGTCTCCCTCGTGGCAATCCTCCATGACCTTCTTTGCTTCTTTTTCCACCAAAAAATTTAACAGAACACCGCTGGGGTCTTTCCAATAAAGTGCAGAATTTAGAATGCAAAACTTGGTAGCCTTCAATTTTGAGAGTTCTAGCTTTGTTTCTAGTCATGCCAGGTGGTGGTGACAAATTTTTAAACACATATATGATATCTGAATACCACGGAGAAAGAGCAAACATTTCAGATACCTGAATTGACTATCCTTCCTCATCCTCATCGGACATGGCAGCGATCAGATTTATTTCTAAGGTGTGCAAGTTTGACTCGGCCATTAAATTTGCCAATCCCTGTCCTTTAACAAGCTTTGTGGGCTTTATTTCCACATCATATTCCAACAAAGCTGCAATCCACTTGTCTCGTCTTCATTCCAAATCGGTTTGCACTAAAACATCTTTGACAGCAGCATTAGGAACATAGGCCAAAATATGAGAATGTAGAATATATACCCGAAAATATTTCAATGCTTTCACAAGTGCGAGGGCTTGCTTCTCAATGATGTTGTATTTTAAGGTTGCATCTCTTATGAATCTACTGAAGAAAGCAATTGGTCTTTCATGATCATCTCTTTTCTGCAATAACACCGTTGCCATAGTATGCTTCGAAGCAAATGAAAAAAATATGAAATCCAGAGTGCAGTCCGGGCTGACTAGAACGGGAGCTGAAGAAAGAGCCAATTTGACTAAGTTGAAAGATTTTACAGCCTCGTCCGTCCATTTCACTTGGCTGTCCTTCTTAATCATGTTTGTAATCTCTCTTAGGTGCTCAGCAAGATTAGGTACAAAGCAACTTAGAAAATTCATTTTACCATTGAAAGATTGAATCTCTTTCTTATTTCGAGGCAGATCGATTTGCTGAATTTCTTGTACATGTGCTGGGTCAATATGAATGCCATATTTTGAGATAATTTTCCCGAGTAGTTTTCCTTCCTCCACGGTGAACAAGCTCTTTTTCGGATTCAATGATAGGCCATATTTTTTGTACTTTCGAAAGATAGTTTTTAGATGGTACATGTGTTCTTCATCAGATTTGGAAAACACTGTCAGATCATCCAGGTACATAACCAAAAGTACATCCTTCTCATTTGCAAAAGCCAAGTCCATTGCACGCTGAAATGTGGCACCTGCGTTCTTGAAACCGAAAGGCATTTTAGCGCAATGAAAAGTTCACCATGGAGTGGTGAGTGTTGTCTTGTCTCGGTCATATTCATGGACAAAAACTTGGTTATATCCAGAATAACCATCAAGTAGTGACATATGAGATGCTCCCACTACTCGCTGAAGTATATGGTCCATTTTGGGCAGCGGATAGTTATCTTTCAACAAAACTTTATTGAGATTTATAAAATCAATGCACAAGCGAATCTCACCTGTCTTCTTTCATACAGGCACCAAATTAGAGATCCAATCCGAAAATCTGATGGGAACATTGATCCCTGATTTGTACAACATGTTTATCACCTTTTCAATTGATGGCAGCAACTTTGGATTTAGCCTCCTCAACTTTTGTCTGAAAGGTTTCTGATTTGGTTTAATGGGTATAGTGTGTTGAATTATATTGGTATCATATGTCTTTAAGTTAGAATAGTCCCAAGAAAACACATCTGCAAATGAAGACAACAAACTGATATATTTGTCCTTTGTCCTTTGTGGCAATGCTTTAGACAATTTACCATTTTAGGATTAGCAGGTGTTCCGACATTGACCTCTTCCACACCCTTCTCTGTTGGTTGCAATGTTGGTTTGCGAGCTACATCATCTTGATCAAAGAGTTCTTCTAAAGGTATCAAGCCTTTAGGAATCGAGTTATTCTTTAGCTACAACACGTCCATTTGATTGATCTACACATCATCTGTACCATTACCTTTACCATCATCATTTTCTATATCAATTGAGGTTTATTTGAGCTTAACTTTGTTTTGTAGAAAATCATCAATCTCCTCATCATCTTGGAAAACTTGCCAATATCTCTAATTGTCCAGGATGGTTAGACAGTGCTTGACATGGATTTCAAATTTATTACTAGAGTTCATGGGGATCTTCAAACTACTTGCTGCCTTAGCAAGAGCATCAGCAATGTTATTTTGTATACGAGGCACACATGTCAAGGTATATTTTGAAAATAATTTTAGGATGTCTAGAACTGCATTACGGTAAGCCCACATCCGAGGATGCTTTGCTTGATATTCACCTTTGGCCTACTTAATCACCAATTCGGAGTCACCATATACTGCAATCCTCTTAGCATTCAACTTTCTTATAATTTTTAGGCCAACAATCAGAGCTTCATACTCAGCTTCATTATTTGAACAATCAAAAGCCAACTTGTAAGAGCATACCTGCACATTACCAGGTACTTTGTTTGGGGCGGAGAAAGGACTGTGTACCCAAATCCCAATTCCAGCACCATCATTTCCTACTACTCCATCAAAATCCATGGTCCACAAACCTTCTTCCTCCTCTTACAAGTGTTGAAAATCTGTTTGTTGTGCTTTGTCTACTTGCTGTCCATTACTTTCAGCTGATCGCTCAACGATGTTCTGTTGTTCTTGTCCTTCTTTCTTTAAAACTCCTCTAGATTTTTTTTTTTATTTCTGGAATATCATCTGCTTCTACTAACTGACTATTGATATCATTGAAACTATCAGAATACAAAATGAAAGACTCTAAATTTGTATGTACATAATTAATCAGATGATTTATTGGTTTCTCCTTGCTTGTAATCATATATTTCATTTTTTGTTCCCGATACAGTTTCCTCATTTGGCCAAACACCGAAATCGTTGCATAGGAGAAATATAGTTGTAGTGTCCCTTTCAATTTTGCTACCCAAGACCTGGAAAGAAGCATGCCAAACCTGGGAGGAATATCTGCTACAACAATATCCATCAAAACGTTCTTCATTGGTATTTGATCCAGACTCACAACCAAGTCTTTGATGAGCCCGATTCATCTTACTTTGCTGGAATCAAATGAATATAGATAATGATATTGCTGGTGATGTCCAAACCCAACTTATCCATGATAGCATTGGGCATGAGATTGTGAGAAGCTCCGGAATCGAACATGGCATTATGTAACACAAAATCATGCAATCTTAAACTGACATAAAAAGGTGGCACATCACTATCAGGAGAATCACCATTCGATGCTGGCCCAAAAATCTTTTCTGGTTGATCATCTTCGACATTCACCATGTCAGACATTGGGTCCAAATTTAAAATCTTAGATACTTGCCCTCTATAACCGCTGTTCCTCATTATTTTAGTCAAGGGAATGGATACCTTCAATTTAGAAATTTCATTATCTAAATTAAAAGCAGAAATCTTTTCTACCTCTTTGACTTGGATTTATTTCCTTTCCTTTTCTTTCAATGCAATTGGCTGATTTGATTGTTCTATTGTTGGTGATTTGCTGCTATCCAGACCAACCGCCTTCTTTCCTTTCCTTTGTATAACTGATGAATCATTCTTTGATGCCTCAACATCCTTCCTCTTCTGAATTGGTTTAACTGGCACATCTCTGTTTCTAAGTGAATATCATTGCTGCTGCGCAGACAGAGCATTTATATAACCTCTTTGGTACTCATCTGATTCTTCCTCCAAAACGGTGTCATTTGCTAGAATGAAATATGCATCTTTGTGTACAGGCGAACTTTATGCATACTCCTCATCATCGATAATATAAATAGGCAGATCATCAGGAGTAAAGAGGTGGTTTTCTTCACCTATTATATTCCCATCCTCATCTGACTTCGGTCCATGCACAAAATTTTGCTGCAAAGGTGGCTGTACTAGCTGCTATGTTGTATGCTCTTAGGCTCGCTGATCTCTCTGCCTTGTTCTATATTGTGGTTTTTGTTGGCCACGGAAGTTAGGGTTTCTAACTTGTGGCTCAGGTTTGTCAAGTTTCACCCTTTCAAGCATCTGCTCTACCTTCCGGAGTAGTTGATCTACCAAGGAAGATTCTTCTTTTACGGTGACCTTCTTTTCTGCCTTTGCTCTATCCCTCTTGGTTAGCAGATTTGCTTCAACGCTGACCGCGATCTTCTGCATGTCTTCCATTATGGCTGTTCTCTCTCTCTTAATTGATAAGCCATGTCAGCATCAAAACCATCCAAAAACTTCACCATGGCTAGCCCCACAGGTGGCCTTAGATGATCGGGAATTTCATTATAAACAGAATTGAATCTAATGCAATAGTCTTGGACCGACTCACCAACTTTTCGTTTGATTTTCTCATATTCAGCCAGAATTTGGAGAGGATTCTTTTTCACTTCCCAACAGCCTAAAAATTGTCTTTGTAGGTTGGCCAAGGTAGAGATATGTGCAGTTGGAAAACCTCTGAACCATTTCCTCACTTCACCTGCAAATGTCTGTACAAAGAGTCTCATTGCCACATTCTCTTCATCGATCTCGTGAAGTTCACAGAAATCTGCCATTCTGTCCACATGTTGCTGAGCGGTAATGTTGTTAGGAGTGCGATCAAAAAACGGGATTTTGCTTTGATAATCTGTGGGCATATCATCTAAAACTTGAGGCAGAACAAGAGGTGCAAAACGAGTAGCCATCACTCTTGGTGGGTTTGGCCTTGGAGGTGTTGGAGGAGTGTGCGCAGTTTGGAGGGGGCTAGAAATTGGAGTTTGAAGCTATGCTACAATGTAATTATCAATTGACCGGTTAGCCCTTTCCGTTTCCAAGTCTACAATAAACTATGGATTGGGGATAGTAGAGTCAACTGCCCTTTCGAATTTGGTCTCAAACAATGATATTTCAAACTACTCATCAAAATCTAGCTCTTCAAGATATTAAAAAATGTCAGGACATGAATGGGATTTGAACACGAGAGATATAGAGCTCTCTTGACGATGAATTCTTGGAATCAAATTGGTATTTTCGTAGATGTGCGGAGGATCTGGATCTGGATTAGCTCTGGTATATCTTCTAGAAGCCAGCGTGCTATTAAGAAAAATCAAAAGGACACGACCAACTCACTCAGCCTATCAAATCCTAAACTTATCACCTGGAAGCTTAGAATTGTCGAGAAGTAAGGGGAGTAATTTCATCCCCAGTATGGTTGCCACTATGTTAGCACCTAAATCTGCCTTAGGCTAAAGGAAAGCAAAATTCAGGGTAACCACAAACCACGCTCAGTCTAGTAGCTAGCCCTACCAGAACAGGAGAGGGCTCTCTCCATGTCACGCTCAGTGAATAAATAAATGATATGGTCTGAGGTGACTTACAGTGAATATTGAGTTTAGGCTAGGTAAATAAATATGGAAACAAGAAGCAAATTTTTATAAATGACTGAGTTTCTGGGATTTATGGGACCAACGAGCAGCAATGAACATAGAATTTAATACAAAAGGCACAAATTACTTCGTGAGGCAAGACAGGCGGAAAGTCTAGCAATCAAATTTGAAATAATGAGAAATGGAAAGATTGTTTAGGAGGGTGAAAAGGGCATAAACACATGAATCATTTTCAACAGAGGAAGAACACGGAACGTGAAACTTTCCCATAGGCACAGCATTAAACATGAATTCTACCTTATCTTAGAAAATTTCACTGGAAATGAATATGAATGAACTTTGAAACATAACGAAATACATATGAAACATAAAGAGAACACATTTTCTACACTCACACCACATGAATCTCATGAACCAGAGCCGCTACCTTTCATTAATTCTCTGTCAAAATATACAATGAAGAACTGAGTTTCTCTCCCACAGTCTCCCAGAAATTACAACCAACCCTTTGCAAATGGTTTTTCATACAATAAATAGACTATGCCATTGGGAAATGGAACAACCCAGAGTTGGGGAGTTTTTCAAATCATTAAAAACTGGAAATGGAAAGCCAACCATTAGTGATAGGTGCAGCATTACAAAAGTGACAAATTGCTTGGGTGACTACTCGCCTTCCTTTGCCACTTGGATAGAAGCCAACCTTTAAAATATTCTTTAAACTTTAACTTAGGTGCTGAAAAAAGTTGTAGTGTAAATGAGCGGGTCCACTTGGAGAAAGTCGTGAATCGAAATTTTGCAGTGCGGAAGTGATTTTGGCCTTTGGGTCTATAGGCGCCGCGCCTAAAACTATATGTGCCGTGCCACTTTGGAGGCAATTTTGAGGTACCTGCTAAAGTCCAAATTGTACCCAAGTGTGCTTGTTAGAAAGCCATGCCTATCTACTTTCCAACCCAAGTGGAATTTCTAAATTTGGTGCTCATTTGCCCCCCCAAAACTTCAATCTCCCAAGACTTCTTCCTGTGTGTCAGAATAGGGGCAGAGAGGTCATTGTTTGAGTGTTTTTGACCTCATGAAGACTCAAAATTGCCCAAAATTTTTGGCCATGCACCAGAAGTCATGATTTTTCATGCTAAATCCAAAAATGTAAACCATTCTTGATTTGGAGCTACCAATCATAAGCGCCACGGCAGTGGTGCGACGCATAGGGAGAAAAACCCTGTTTTGTGCCCAAAAATTTGTGAAGTGACCAAAATTTTCCCAATTTTTTTTGAAATTTGGGCTGGAGGTTCTCTATGAAGTGCTATTCTGGGCCACAAAGGCTTCAGCCAAGATTCAAAGCCGATCTTGTTCTTTTTGCCTCTTTTGTCTTTGTGTCGCTCTCCTCAATTTTGCCTTCAAACTCCTTATCCGAGCCTTTGAACTCATGTTCTGTGCCCTATAGTGATAAACCATCCGCCTCAATATGGTTTTGTCCTTGTAAAAATTCTCTAGCAGTCTCTCAAGGTGGATGTTGATCCGCTCGAGCCAAGACTCTCGGTCATTGTTAATCTCTTGCTCTAATGGAGTAAGCTCAATCCTCTTATGTTGGACAGCTTGGCGATTCTCGTGGATGTTTTGCAGCTCCATGATCTCATGTTGGTCTTTGAGCTATTTGTTCCTTTGCTCCAAATACCTGATAATCCACTTAGCCCTCTCCAAATTGAGAGACAAGGCTTGGATCTCCGTTTGCTACTCTTGGATGGTTCTCCTAAGTTTGGCACTATCCACATCTGTATCATCATCATGAATGAGGATGAAGTCGACCTCTTTTTCACCTGATGGCCCCTCGTCATGCATGGGCCTCTTGCCCCTGTCCTGTATCTATGTTGCTGATGTCAGAAGCGAGGCCCCTTCCACCCCGGGTGGAGATAACACTCGCTTTGCTGCTACAAACAAATGTCTACTGCCTCTCTAATAGGTGATGAATACTGGCATAGTAGTGGTCTCATGGTGCTCATACTGATGAGAAGGACCACCTATCTCATGTTCAACCTCTGATAATACCTGTGAAGTGTTGAAGAGGTCACGGGAGATGTATTCATCCCAAGTAATGCCCTGTAATCCTAGCTGATGAACCACCAAAATCTTAATAAGAGAAAAGTGATAAACACTATTAAGTTGTTGCTGAGGGGTCTTGTGCTGCATGAAGGTGTTCGTCCTATCTATGTTCCTGCAAATGAAATATGGGATGTTCATCATCCATACCCTGGTAAAGTGCATGAGTAACCTGATGTGATAGGCATATAAACGAGAGAACCTCCCCTCACAGCTGAAATATTTCATGATCAACTTCATTAGTGGAGCATATTCATCTTTCAAATATCGGAATGGAAAGACTCTGTGGAGCTGACTCAAGAAACTAGGCTTAATGTAAGGCTCATAATGTTGCCGATCAACCTTATATTTCTTGTGCCATGGTTCTCCAACATTCAGTATTCCGGTTTCTAATGAGATAGTTTCAGGTGTCAGTGTGAAGATGACACCGACCAAGATAGAATGATCTCCATGTAGGTGAAGCACAAAAAGACAAGCCAACTCATGATGAACTCGAACACTAGCCACCTTTTGACAAAACTCCAAACATGACAGATGTTGGAAACATGACATAGCAAGAGGACATGCCTACAATTTTGTGAGGGTGGTTGGTTCATCCCTAGCATGTTTGTGACTTTTATGATGTCTCCGGGGAGCTTGTTCTTCTGAGGATGAATCACTTTGGGTTTCCATTTCATACTCCGATGAATGCTCAGATGCCATGACTGTTGTATACGGACTGTGCTTAGGTTGCCCTTTGATGATGTATGCAACTATGTGTTGTTATGAAATCTATCACCAAGGGGAACAATGCAAAAGGGACCGTTAGGAAGGGGAATAATATGATGGGATTAGGGGTTATGGGGAGAGATTTTGTTTAAGGACATGTAGGAGGGTTTGGGGACTTTATAAGGTAGGGTTTTGGGGTTTACATTGACAAATGAGTGAAGGGGATAGGGAATAGGGGTTTAGTAATGTTTAGGGTAGGGAAAGATGGGAAAAATGGAATAGGGGGGAAGGGAACAATGGAAAGAAGGGGAAAAATGAAAGGTAAGGAAAAGCCTTGGCATGAACACAACAAGTTTGCAACCCTAGCAACAATGGTTTTGATGATTTCAAGTGGTAGGGTTTAGGATTTTTTATTGCAAATATAAATGGGCATAAACCACCATCACATTCACAAAAATATATGAAAAATCTGAGATGTCGACCCTACCTGTCAATTGGAAGGGATTCCAAGTGATTTGTTGCAAATTTGGAACAAATTCGGGCCATTGTGGGTGTGCGCCACGCAACAAACCTAGTGCGCCGTGCTCTGTGTGTGTGCCGCGCCCGTGTAGTTTCACCACTCTGGGGTCGTGCCCTGTTTTCCGCGCTCTCTATGTGCACCGTGCCCCTCTGCCTGTGCATCGCGCCTACGAAAACACCTCCAAACTCACCCAAAACACATGCTAGCTTTCTCACAATCACTTTGCAATGTTTCTCTCTACCTTGGTATGCAAAATGACTATGTTTCTTGTGGAAATTCTATATAAAGGAATTTGGAGTCATGGATTTAGTTTTTGTTTCTTCAAAACCCACTTTGATAATGTTTTATTTTGGCACTTTGCCCTGATTTAATGCAACTCTGTATTTCACTTTTCCCTTTGAATTTTTAGCTAAAATGATGAAATTTTCGGCACTTTTTGTAGTGGTCGCATGACATGGCATTTGGCCAAGGAAACCATGACTACACCTGAAGAGATCAACTGGAGAATTTTTTGAAAATTATCACAAATGACACATTGTTTGACTTTTCTTCAAAACAAAGTTTTGAAGAACAGTCGTAATCTGTCAACATGACGATGAAAATATTTGAATCACAACTTTGTAAGGGCCTCCCTCTGGCCTGCATGGCTTTATTGGACATGGTTGGAGACCAAATTGACTAATACCTAGACCTAATGACTGAAAATGGCTCTTTTCCATTAAATGATCAAACATTGACTGTCATGTACTTTAGTGAACACTGGCGAGAAGACCTAAGCCAGTAGGTTCCAGACATGAGGGGAAATTACTAACAAGACCTTTTCCGTCAGATTATGGCATGCCCCTAGTGGATTGCAGCTGAGTGAATGGAGCAAGACTCCTAAAAGTGAAATGCAGAAAGAGTTTTGATCTCTGACGGAAGATTGACAAGACCGACTCTAACAATGACTAAAGGCCAAAAGGTGGAAATGGTCAATATTCAATGCAGTAATACAACTCAACATGAAGGAGTCTCTAGGGTATAAGGCCAAAACGAAGAGAAGAAGAAAAGAGGAATGAGTCTTTAGCGCATAAGTCATGGTGGGATTAAAGAGGACTCTTGAACCTAAGATCAATAAATCAGCATGAGCACTAACTAACAACAAGGTACTATCTAGGGCACTCATGATAAGGTAGGCTCTACCACACAAGTAATGATACTTCTAAGCAATGAGAAGGTTCTACACCATAACTTGGTGGGGTCGATCCTAAGGCCAAAATGGGAAAGAAAACTGTTAAGTGGATAGTGCAGGTGGAAACCCATATGCTAGTTTCAAGAACAAATACCTGTCAGAACAGATCAACCATAAAAATTTCCAAAGAAGAAATCTTCCAAGTTTTGTAAACATAAATAGGAACACTCAATAAGAAGTTAATACAACCCACATATAAAATTCATATAAAATGTTGTGTTATAGAATACAAAACTTGAAAATGCATACCTTATATATACAATATGGTATAGGGAACCACACAACCTTGCTACTTACGCATAATAGTTCTTCTGGACAAACCCTTTGCAGGGCTCAGGCCAAGGTCTCCTTTGGTAGTCAAAACTCATGGCTTCAAAGAGTTCCTGTTGTGAAGGAAAATCAATTTTTGAGAAATCATGAGAACTACAAGGATCAAAAGAGGGAATTAAGGGGTCCCATGTCCCTATAGGAAGAATCTCTCAGTCAACTGTTGGGAACAAGTCCCAAGAAGGAAAATAATAAGTCAAAGGATCCTTCTCAAAAGAAATTGAACATTGAATATTCAATACCACATAATTCACCTGTGGCGGGGTATAGTCTATTTGAACACTTGGAACAAACCAAGGGGTATTTTGCAGTAAATTCGACTTAGGGTGGTGATTATCAGATCCAAGCTGATCAATAGTGACAATATTCCATTTATGAGGAAAAGACATCACTCGAAAGAGCGAAGACACCACAACATTCATAAAATAGACATAATCATGCCCAAGTAGCATATTAAATTCTAAAGGGCTATCAACTACCATCATATTGATTAATACAGTCTTTCCACCTAAAATAATAGGCAATTGAGGAAGAACACCCATAGATTCACTGGGCCTTCTGTCATAAGCTAACAACTGACTCTGAGCTGTCAACAAATTTGGGGAACCTAAAGCTTTCCAAGTCAAAGAAGATATAATACTTGCAGAGGATCCTTCATCCACCATACATCAATAGAGATTTTTGGAATTAACTTTGACCTTTATTTGGAAAGGTGCAGTGGAAGGAAGACGAGGCTCGACAAGACTATCCCAATCAAAGGAAACACTCTTAGAACTTGGAGGGGGAACATTTGAAGCAACTAGAATTCCCCCTATATTAGAAGACTTTGTACTAGAAATCAAATAGACTCTTTTGTTAGGCATTTCACCCCGCAAAAGAGGAGTGTAATTAGCCATAGATTGCACTGGCTCAACCACATTATTGACCAATGGTTGATGGGACTGTTGGGAAACCATATCATATTGAGGAGTAGAAGAACTTTCAGACTTAGACCATATCCTTTGTACCTCTGGAATACCAGGGAAAAAATGAGTAAGATGGTCTCCCTCGCATATCTTACAAGGGAACTTAGGTTTAAAACTTCTACGTCCAGTTTTCTTATCAACATCCATTCCACCAACATGACTAGCAGTGGTTTGTGGAGAGTCCTAAACATGACTTGTAGAGGTCAGTGACTCTTTGCTAGTATGAATTGCAATGACTAGACTTCTACCCCCAACATGACTCGCAGCAGCTGAAGGCTCATCTTCAACATGACTAGCAGAGGTTGATAATGAGGTGCTAGTATGACTCACAGTGACTAGACTTGTGACCCCATCATGACTTGCAGCGGTTGAAGGCTTATCTTCAACATGACTAGAAAAGGTTGATGATGAGGTGCTAGTATGACTCACAGTGACTAGACTTGTGCCCCCAGCATGACTTGCAGCGGCTAAAGGCTCATCTTCAACATGACTAGCAGAGGTTGATGATGAGGTGCTAGTATGACTCGCAGTGACTAGACTTGGGTCCCCAGCATGACTTGCAACGGTTGAAGGGTCATCTTCAACATGACTAGCAGAGGTTGATGATGAGGTGCTAGTATGACTCACAATGTCTAGACATGCACCCCCAACATGACTTGTAGTGGCTGAAGGCTCATCTACAACATGACTAGTAGAGGTTGATGATGAATGGATAGAATTATTCTTCTTCTTCGTCTTCCTCTTTCTCCTCTTTTTAGATCTCTTATTATAAGAAGGAGGAGAAAGAGGAATCCTAGATTTCTCTTTGAAAGAATATGAACAATTAACATCCATGTGATGCCCCTGAAATAAAGCATTCACTTGAGAATCTTCAAGAACATATAGAATATTCGGAGCGGACCACAGCCAAACTGGTAGTCCAACGTTCAATCCAGGAATATTCAAAGTGGCCATCAAGGGGGTACCAACGTTTCCAAGGAAAGGAAAATCACAAGGATCCCCTTTTGGGAGGGTACCTTAGTCGGTTTCCATGGGAATATGGGCCATATCTAACTGATTCGCAGAGCCTTCCCTTATGGGAAAGTAGAAATGACTTTTCAAGGAAGATAGACACACAATCAAAACCTTTTCCCTTGAGGAGGAAACTTCACAAATTTTGAAAGAACGACCAAAAGCCTTTCAATATTGGTGGAGTGGTAAGTCAGTGACTCAAAATACAAAGCCCAAAAAGTGACTAGACAAAAATACCTAAAGCCAACTATATACAAGGAGCAAAGAACACTCAACTATAAAGTCCCTAAAGATACAACCAATCAAGCGACGTCTGAGTGTTTCCTCTCCAGGTGATGAGGACCTGACACCAAAATACAAGAAAGTGAAGTAGGGGCCTTCTAAAGATAGTTTGGGATAACGACAGCCCAGACCTACCAGCAAAGGTATAAGAGGAAGTTATGTTGACCTCCAAGCAATAGCCTATGCCAGTGCAAGCCCTCGAGCTTTGCAAGGGTTACCTCCAGAAGTACTGCTAAAAGTGATACAACGTCGACCTCAAGTGCCATAGGGTTCCCCTCCGCAACCACCTATGTAGATCCCTAGGATAAGCAATTAAGGTTACCAACTTGTGTCAGAAGCTAGGTAGAATAGTCTTGAGGTAAGATCTGACATGTAGGAAAGGGGGTATCTCTCTTCCTTATCTTCAAAAACCCTCGTGCTTAACTCCCAGATCCGAAGCTTTCCTGGTCTTGCTAACGCTATTGGATTTTCACTCTTTATTTAGACTTCTATGTCTAATAATTTAGAGTGACCTTCGAGAGTTTACTTTCCTCTCGCCTAATCCAAGGCCCTAAATATCCTAAAGCTTGTTGGTGTGTCTAAATCGACAACATAAAAAACTTCTAGTATATTTTAATTAATGCTTGATTTTAAAGGTTGTTCTTTTAAGTCAAGGGTATGGGAGTGAAACTGATGATGTGTGTATGACTCAACCAAAATCAAAGAAAAAGTAACTACATGAATGCAATCATTTTTCTTTCTATGAAAAGCGACTTCTACTCGAGTTCTAAGAAACACCTAGAAAGCAAAAAACTTTTTCCTTTTCTTTTCTTGCAACATACTTCACACACGCAAAAGCTAGAATGCTTTGACAATGCAAAATTATTCTAACGCAAGATGTAATGAAGATGCAAGAAACTTAATATTACTCTAAAGAAAATAATGAAAGAAAATTGTTTATTGCTTCTAATTAGCCACCTTAGATGTTCAGATAGAATATAAGTTCCTAATGCAAATTTTCATCTAAACACTAAAAGAAAATCTTAAGACAAACAAAATGCACTCTCACTCGTAAAAAGTAACCAAATCAAAAGAAGGCAAAAGAAAGAAAAAACCAAGTTTTTAAGAAGTTTTTCTTTTTCACAAAAGCAAAGAAAAACAAAACTTTTCAAAAGTGCTCCAAATACTATTGAAGACCTTAAGACCAAAAAATAGGCAACAAAACACTTTGCAAGTTATCAACTCAATATGGATGAAAACTCAACAAAATAGGTGTTTCAAGATGCCCTGAATGAGCAAAAAGTAGTAAAAAGAGCTTGGTGACAATGATCAAGAGACCAAGAAAGTCAACTTTCAAAATTGACACTCAACAACTTTCAAAAAGTGAGAAAAACAAATGACCACAAGATGCAATTTTGACACAAAGCAAGAAGATCACAAAGATAAAGTTTGTCACAAAGATTGAAACCAATCTTTCTGCTCTGGAAGACCAGAACAGCCCATATTCTCAGAAATAAATCTCATGTGCTCAAACACAAATGATGGCACTTGCAACAAAACAAAACAAGACCGAAACTTTCCACAACAGGAGAGAATTCAAAACCGTTAACTTGCTGCAAAACCAAAGACTGACAACAAAAACTGACTGCTCAGGAAATACTCAGACCATCAAACAAATCTTCTATGACAGAAAGACTTGAAAAAATCTTGGAAAATTGGAGTATACGTGACTGTGTCAATGCACAGTTGCGTGTATACACAATTCAGCCCAAAGAAACCTACATATACATGGGTTCATATGGGGAAGCTTGCATACATATGCTACTGTAACCTGGAAAACTTGTCTATATAGTAGTTCACAAGAAAAAAAAAAAAGGTCTAAAGAAATTCCTCAGACTTAAAGTCTGAGTTCCTATAGGAACAAACAAATCAGTTACAACAAGAAAACTAGTGGTTGAGCCCTGCTTGGCTTATATTAACCCAAACTAGGAACAACAATACTATTGTCCCCAGCGAAGTTGCCAATTCTATTAAGGGACAAAGTATCCTAGGGTTTTGGGTCAACGCCCTAGTAGAGCAAAGGTTATCTACAATAAAAAAAGCATTCTAAACAGCCATGATACTTAAATAAGCAAACTACATGAAGAGAGGTGCACCTAGGGGTCCTTCATTTGGGTAGATCCAACTAGGGTCCAAACACTCTTAGAGTTGCTCTCGATCCTTGAACCTGTAAAACGGCCAATTCAAATAAGCATAGCAATATATGGAAAAAGTATCATATAGAAATCAACTTCATAACATATTGAAAAATGGTTAATTATACATTGAAACAATATTTCGTATGTAAACCATAACAATAAAATCATATGCATAAAGAAGATTGATTTTGGGAACAAGTCAAATGTTTCTTTATTGCAAATAACTAAAACAAAGCAAGGAATGATATCACTTGAATCTTCCTCTTGCTGGCTCCAAGCGGAACCGTCCTCCAGGCCCATCCAATCTAAGTCTTCAAAAGGCTCCTTCCACAAGGATATCTCAACTAGTGAAAAGACATCAATACTCAAGGAAACAAGGGTTTCCTGTGATGGGGGAAGTGCTAGAAGCATAGGGATATTCAGACTTGATCAGGGATAATCTCTGTAGAGAAATTCTCTCTCTTCTCTCCTCTCTCCCGCCTTCCCATTGAATCCTTTTTATAATTCTCCCAAAGTAGCTTTTTAGTTGTGAATTCATTGGGAATAGTTGAGCCACAGGCACTAATAGGTAATCAACAGGTAAAACCCATGATCTCCACTTGAAATTAAGGAGATTTAATTTGTTTTAAGTGTTTTACGACATATATGTGGGTTGGGTATACACTGACCCACGTACACACACATTTAGCTTAGGGAAATGTCGCGTACAGGGAGTTAAACACTATTTTTTAAGTATTTGGATCAAGTCTAGAAGGAGGGGTTGCCCTAGGCCATAAATGTAGCATAAAAAATATCAAGGGTGAGATTTGGAGCTATAACATTGGGAGGATAGTGAAAGAGCCACCAAAAATTGGAGGCTTGACAAAGAGCTGAGAGCCAAAGTGAGAGCCAAGAGCCAGAGATAGAGCCAGAGCTAGAGCGAAAGCCAGAGCCAGAGCAAGAGATAGAGCCAAGATCCAGAGCTAGAGCTAGAGCCAAGAGCTAGAGCAAGAGCGAGAGCGAGAGCAAGAGCCAAAGCCAGAGCTAAGAGCTGAGAGCTAGAGAGCTAAACGGTCAGGGATAAAAATGGTATTCTAAGCCCAATGGTTTAGCCGTAACCTATTGGAGTTGAGTGTGCAACTTGTAAAAGAATGCAACCATAATCCCATGAAGTCTAATCAAGCTGATTAGAGCTCAAGGAGATGTAACCCAAGAGGTTTGGGTGAACTCCATATTATATTGTTGTTATGTGTGATTGTTTATTGCTACATTGTATTTTCTGTTATATGTTTTATATGAGTTCAAGCAAATAAACTTAAAGCACTTAATAGTTAAAGTAAAAACACAAGAATACACCTATTTCAAGTTCTTTTAATTACACAAATTGTCAATATAAGCCTAGATTTTGGGAATATATAAGCTTTGGAGTGGGAGAGGTTTTTGTAAGCATGACAAGAAGCCTTTAGGGCCCCATTTCAGATCGGTTGAGGGACTTAGAGGATGCATGGGGTCGAGTTGTCACCCTGGCACGAGGTATACCTAAGGAGGCTTGGGATGGTTTTAGGGAGAATATCGTGGAGACAATTCTTGCACATGAGAAAGCATGATGTTTGACTCTTCATCGCTTGGTGATGGTGGTAGTAGCTGCACGTCCCCTCCTAGTACTAGATGAGGCAATGGAACCTCAGGTAGGGGGTGTAGGGGCACAATCCTAGATATGTTTTTTGTATGTACCTGGGAAAGCACCCATTATGAGGATGTTCCCCTATTTTGATGACCTATTTTTCCTAGACTTGAGCCAGTGGATGTATATATTTTTTGTGCTCATCTATATCTATATCTATATATCTATATATCTATATATATATATATATATAAATATATATATATATAATAATATATAATATATATATATAATGTGATTTTCTTTAGCTCTTTTTATGTGTCTTCATGTGTATGCTTCTATACATGTGATTTATGTCTACATTTATACGATGGATATTGTTGATGCTTCATGATTCTTGATGGCGATATATGTGATACATGCTAGTCTAGCATTTGATTAGCTATGTGATCATCTATATGATATTGGTTTCTTGGTATATGCGTAAATGTGATATGATCAAAACCATGGGCTAACCTTTGTGCACATAGATATTTCCAAAAGAGGCATGGATCACGAAATTTGAAGGTTCTATTCAACTACGATAAATAGGCTTGGAATCAAGGAATACATGTAGGTCATTGATACCTAGATGGGAGGCATCAGCCAGGAGGCCTATGACAATTTTGTATTCAACTTGATTGTTGGTATCTGACCCTATACATAGGCCATTGGTGAGACATGGTGTGTGGTCGGGAGAGTATATGGCCCAGGATGCTACAACAAGGTTTCATGACCATTGAGAAGCACCATCAATGAACTGTGATGATAGCCTAGTGAATGATCTGTTTGTGACATATAATGAGAGAAATGTTTTAGAGTGTATCCACGATGAATTGGTCATCATAAAGTAATTCATGGTGCATACATTTTCATTCTAGGGATACTTGTAATGTTATGGATGAATTTTTTTAAGATGAAGCCCACTAATGAGATCTTTGAGACAAGTCCCATCGGGCTTTACTAATACATATGCCCCCTTGAGGAGGCAATGTTTGGCAATGTATGGGCTCTTCCATAATGTCTCAAATTTCCTTGGTCCTAACACTTCTTTTGCAACATCATAACTAAGGACTAAATCCCCCTCAGCAAAGGACCAGGGGTGACATTACATTCAAAAGTAGCTTTCGTCCTTTTTTTGTGTGCTTCATTATGTTGGAGTGATTCTCGGTGATTTTCGTTGACATGTTCTAGCTGGGCCAATATTTTTTCTAAAGGTGTGGTGTCAGTGAGAATTTCGATGGATGAGTGCAAGGTAGGGATCTCACACTCAACAGGGAGGATAGCATTGACCCCATAGACTACCTAGAAGGGCGTGAATTCTGTAGATTTTTGAACCATTGTCCGATATGTCCACAGGGCTGAAAATACCATATGGTGCCAATTAGTTTTGTGGTTGTTTAGCATATGCTGCAACATTGTTTTGAGGAATTTATTGATAGCTTCTACTTGGCCATTGGCCTGAGGTTAGTATGGGGAAAAAATTCGTGGGAAAAACTAAGTTGTTGGGATAACTCCTAAAATATTTCATTCTTGAAATGTTTACCATGATCGAATCGCCACTCCTTGGGAACACTGAACCATGCCATTACATGGTTAAGGAAAAACCATGCCCTCTTCCAATTTGGTGAAGTAGTTGACGATAAGCCTAATGTACTTATGGTTTCCTGATGATGGGGGGTTGCAAGTCATGAATTCTATGCCCCATTTATAGAAGGGCCCGATGACGATGAACAGGTGTAGGGGAGTTGGAGGGGCTTGTGCCTTATGAGCATATATTTGTCATTAATCACATCTCTTAAATACTTTAATACAGTCATGGAAAAGGTTCAGCCGAAAATAAATAGCACAAAAGACTTTTTGAGCTGTGACCATCCCTACGAGGTGGCTGCCACAAGCCCCACTGTGGCAGCCATTTAAGAATTTATCGACTTATTCATGAGTGAGGAATCAGTGGAGGATGGTGTCAACACCTCATTGATAGAGGACATATCCTAGAAGGAAGTAATGGGGGGCTTGGTGGTGTATGTTCCTCTGGTCATCACAAGTAAGATGAGGTTTTAACTTATGAGTTCATAAAAAGAGGAGGATGTCATCGTACAAGGGGTTATCTGTTGATACTAAGAACAGATGTTTGTTTGGGAACACATCATTAATGGGGGATCCTTTAGTCTCTCTTAGGAGATAAGTGATGAACTCGGTGAGGATAAGGGACTTCTTGCTCTTGCAGGAGGCAAATTGACGATCAAATTCTTGCATAAGAATGAATCATTGAGCATATTTGTGATTCATCATATGACGAGCAAGCATCATATAGGGTTAATATTTTCTACTACTATGCTTTTCCATAAGATTATGTAAAGTCGAAGCTTCTATACAAAGTGGATGAGGTCTAACGCTATATTTTTGACTAGGTCATACCTCAATGAAATCTTAGAGAGGTTCTTTTTGATGTAGTAGATTACATTCTCTCTATTATCAGGTCCTTCTTAGACCAATACTTGAACGATGTCTACTTCATACGCTAAGAGGTATAAGATATAGTCCTTGTTATGGTTAGGAGGGCTAATCAAAGGTGGCTGAGGTTATGCATCTTTTAGGGCTTCAAATGAGTCTTGTGCCTCCTGATCTTATTGGAAAGGGATATATTGACAAATCAGGTGCAAGAAGCCATGCAAACAGTTAGTGTAGTTAGGAACAAATTGGCGTAAGAAGTTGGACTTACCCTACAATATTTGAAGCTGCTTTAAAGTTTTTGGAGGTGAAATTACCTTGATGGCATGGACTTTGAGAGGGTCAGCTCTAATACCTTTCTAGGAACCAATGAATCCTGGTAGTCATCCTGCATTAATGCAAAATACACACTTGAGAGGGTTCTAGTGTAGATTATATTGTCAACATCTTTGAAACACCAGGCAAATGTCCTCCAAATGTTCATAACACTTTTTGGATCGTAGAGTAAGGCCATCTACAAAGGTGAGAATGAGATGAGCCAGATCATGGAATATATAATTCATGGCTCACTGGAAGGTGGAAAATATGCCCCATGGATTTGTGAAGGCTATTTTATACTGATTGGTGTGGAAAATATTAATTTGATTATATCTAGAGAAGCTGTCCATGAAGGATAGGGCCTCATGACCTGCACAAGAATCAATAAGTTGGTTGATGAATGGCATAGGGTAATTTTCCTTGGGACATGCTCTGTTCAAATATTGAAAATTAGTACAAACTCATATGGTGCCCTACTTTTTCTTGATGGGTATAAGGTTAGAAACCCAAGACGTGTAAGCGATACGATTGATGAAACCAACTTTTTGGAGTTTCTTAATTTTTTGCTTGATATCTTATGCCTTAGAGGGATGTAAATGAAATTGTTTCTACCTAATAGGGTGGGTGTCATGTTAGGTGTCAATATGATGTTCCACAATGGTGGGATTGATGCATGGAATTTCAAAGTAAGTCCATGCAAATATATATGTATATTCTTGGAGTAGGGTAGTGTATGTGGCCACCTCTTCCTGAGAGCAAGTTGCCCCCAATGAGATTTCTTCAACTATGCTAGGTTTGTTTGAAATATTGACCTTAATGGTAGGTGAAATATTTCACATGTTCCCTTCCTCGAATGCATTTGGTGATGGGATTGGATTCTTAAACCAATCTACTTGTCATGGATGCAGAAAATCCCTTGATTCTGTGGTGCAAATATCAAGGCTAGGTGCATCAATAGGTACAAATTATTTTTCTGGTAGAAAGTACAAGCAATGGTGCATGGCGTCCCATGGACATTCAGGTTTCATCATGGCTTCTAGAATATCTTCATCTGAGTGAATAAGATTATCTAGTGTTGAATTGGGTTGTGGAGGGCCATGAGGTTGGGGATCATGCCTAGTTGTGCTAGTTGACAAGAACATAACATGATTTAGTGGTTGATGTCATAGAACATAGTGAAGTTGACAATGTGTAGATGGGATGGGTTTGCAACTTCGATGATGGTACTACTGATCTAGTGGATTTACCAGTCTCAACAACAAAAAATGATGAGAATAAAACATGAATCATGGTTCCTATGGATGAGGAAATGAATCATATGTGATGTTGCATGTCGTCAGCATCTGGTGGTGGTAGAATTTTTGTAATGGCGAGTTGATAATGAGTGGGAGGAAGTTATTGAAAGTTAGGTGGTCTCCAAGGGGAAAATTTGTCTTCCTCATGATGGGGTTGATGCTGAATCCTTAGTCTTCTAAATGTTTGCAACCTATTGCATGCATTAGAACTATGTGAGTTACTGGTACAAATATTGCACATAGGACTAGTTCTAACACTATAAATGGTGTGGGTGTCAATATCATTCATAGCATGAGACAATGATGCCTAGTTGGTGTCATGAGTTGGGGCAATCTTGGGTGCCAATAGCCTCTGGATCTTAGTATCAACATGAGGTGTGTTCCCAATGTGAGGTTGTCTTAATACTACTCTCACTAATTGAAAATGTGGAAGGTACTAATTATTTCATGTATGGTGTGCTTGAGAGAAGATGTGACGCTGATGGCGCGAATGTGTAGCATGGTTAGGTCATAGAGTATGGAACAACAAGTGAAATACAAATTTAATCTTGACCAATTCCTAACATTAATTTACTAATGGTTGAGTCTATTGCATAGGGTAGACATGTGGGGTTATTTTGACAAAGTGGCCTGAGGCCGTTTTTTCTTTCATCTAGATCTAGACTGATGGTGGTGGGGGTTGAAACGTTGGTGGGTTCCAAACTATTTCTCAGGAAGGGTTTTATCCACGAATATGAACAAGATGAACCTAGATTTTTCATCCCCCACTAGTGTGGTGTTATCTGGGGATTGGATATCTGGTTCAACTAGATTGTGCGACACCGCATGAAACCCAACAATTTGTGGAATCGGGAAAGGTGTGGGAAACAATGGGTATGATGGTTTCCTACACAAATGTGGCAACTATGACACGTATGTTTGGGTCTGTTGCTCAAGTTGGGGTGTAGGTTAGGGTAATACCTCCTAAATTCCTGTAACTTGGGACATTGGTTTATGAAATGGTCTGGTTACCTCATAAAGAACACATGGAAGTATGTTGGGGTGTCACAAATTGATCCGGATTTAGACAGGAACGCAATAGATTACAGAGATAACCATAAATACAGAGATGCGATAACCATAAATAAAGAGATGCAGCGGAAATAACACTTCATTTCATTAATGGAAAAATACCGAAATATGCTTACAACCAGAATTGGAAATAAACCAGCTAGGACGATGGTAGCTTATCTCTGAGAAGAGATGTGCGGCTACATGTCTCTGGACTGTTCCGAACTTGTGTTACAATGAGGCTCGAAGGCCTATTTATTATTGAGAAACAATGGAAAACCCTTCACATTCCAAAACCGACCCTTAGAAGATGAAACGCCAAATTGTGGGCCCCGTTTTGGGTAAATTGGTACATCAATTTCCCGGGGTCGTAACTTTGCATACGATCTCCGTTTGACGCGTACAATAACTCATTAGAAAGATCTATTCGAGAACTATCATTGTTGGAACGGCAACACCAGTCCATGTTCCATGGACCCGTGTTGCCCCTGGATTCCCAAAAAACGTCGTTTAGG
>APFE030764862.1:35227-89860 GCA_000404065.3 Pinus taeda
GCTCCGGAAGTTCAGGACCTGAAAAACTGCTAAAAATAGTAAGTTGTGCTATAATTAAGGAAACTGAAAATGCTGAAAGAGACAATGATGGGGGACCAGATGGACTTGGCAGGTGGCCACTAATATCCACCTGGATCACAAATTCTGGTTGCCTTCGTGCATAGTGGAAGGTTGAGGGACCAAAAGAGGGATATGAGTAAGAATATTCTTCCCTCGTGACATAAAAAAGGGTTTTATACGCATGATCTTCCATTGGGGTGAATGGTAGTGATGAGGTCACAATATTGGCTTGGGTGAGTGCACCTAATGCATCTTGATATTGAGGGATTTAAGGGAAATGATGAGTGTAATGCCCATATTCCATACATATGGCACATGCATGATTGGTGCACAATGCCTGATAATGCACGGGTGTGGTATTTTCTCTAGTAGGGGGTGGGGAGGATTCACTGGCACTTTTGGGGCATGCATAAGAGCTTTTAGATATTCTAACTTAGGGCACATACTAGTGGGTGCCAAACTACTTCAAAAAATCACAATATGGAGGTACCTTAGAGGAGGAAGCATTTGAAGCTTACACCTTATTGCCTATTTTCTTATCCCTTTTTCCTGCATCAAATGGTGTCAATGGAGGCATTTATTGTTGTGGGGTGTTATCCTAAGGAGGGGCTACAAGAATGAATCTTGTCAAGGTGATACCTAAATTTTCCAACATGGCCTGAGGGGATAGATAACACACTAGTATAGTCAAAGCCATATTAGGAAAAAGGAGTATTGCAATGAATTGCTATAAGACAAAACCAGGTGGAGGGAATATGAAGGGTGTTTGGGTGATAACATATGGTAAGAATGAAGGATTATGAACAATTTTTTGGTTGGTATCTGGAATTGCTTCCTAATATTGACAAGTGTTTGATGAACTCATCAAACACATCAGGCCTCCTATGGCTGGAGGGGTATCCTCTATCATAGGTGGGTCTCTTGGGAATGTCTCGAGGAGCATTGATGGCTTAATTTATCTTGGGTTGAATTAAGTGTAAGTTGTGACCAATTCCAGAGAAGATCCAACTAAAGGTAGCACACCATCAGGGGTAATTAATGTCATCTTCTCATAGTATGTGGTTGGTCAATCGTAATAATTTTTCCCATCATCAGGGAACATAATTACCTTAAATACAGAATATGCTCCTCCTGACATTTTGTACATATAACTTCATCCAAGAAGGATATTATAATCCAACTGTGCATCTGATAGTTCGATGTCTATGAGCACAAATTTTATAGCCAGTTGTACTAGAATGCCTTGGTATAGGCCTATGGGAATAGAAGGGCACCCATTGTAGGCTCTTAGAGTGATGTCAGATGGTTTGAGTTTTGGAGACCCAAGTTTTTGCCAAACTATTTTGGACACAATACATATGGATGCCCCCTCCTCGATTATGCAATGGTGGATGGTGATATAATAGACTGAGATCAAAATTTGAAAAACGATGGTTGATGGAAGATGTGGGGTGGATTTATCATGTCAAAGACCATTCAACTAGAATTGACAGTATTGAGTGCTCCTAATGCAGAAACTCAGGATTTCCGCTAGATTAGAAATGATTACAAAACTTCCAATGCTTACATAGATGGAGTTTGAGCTAAGTCATCGACTATGCTATAACTATGAGAAGCCTTTGATTTGTGCCCATATCATTGTAAAGGACCTTTAACCATCTTTTGGATGGGTTCCATGGCATATCAAGGGATTGTAAAAGGTTCTATTGGTGCTACAGTAGTCGAGGTGGAAGGGTTGGTTTTTGCTGGAGTTTCGTGCTCTTGGTTGCACGTCAGCAGGAGGACATCTTCCCTACCATGTAAATTTCATGGTTTCAGGCACTTTGGGAACTTCCTCCTAGAGGGTTCTAGTGTTTTTGGGAATGTTTCTGCTAGGTATTTACTACCTTTATGGGGGGAGGGATGTTGCATCACTGTAGGTTGTTGGTTTTCCCCCTTCCACCCCACTTTCATTCATGATTTTCAACTCAGGGAATTAAGGACAATGATGGGTGTAATGATTATATTCACTACAAATGGAACAAGCATGATTGTTCTGTAGATTCATGTTCTTGTTTTTCCTTTATGAGTTGTTATTGGTTAGTCCCTGGTTTTGGTTCCGGTTTGGGTTAACCCTAGCCAATGCCCATAGAGGTTGTTTCTAATTACTTCCCCATAGGCTATTTTATCCCTATGGCTTGCTCATTTATTTTCTCGTAGCAATGTTAGGTGGACTAGATGTGTTCAATTTTTCAACCGATTGTTGTTATTGAGCGAGAGAAGGCTACACAAGATTAACCCTTGCATTAGCTTGTGATGTTGGGTTATCCTATTGAGGTGTGGGGAAAGAGAAATATTGGTTCACTGGTCCCTAACTGGCATATGAGTTATGGGAAGGAGGAATTGCTTCCATGTTCCTAATGGGGTATGGGCTACCTTGCGTGGGAGGGTATTAGACACCCTACACGAGATGATATTCGTTAATCTGCCTAGCAAGATTCTACATAGGCATAGGTTAACCAGGGTAATGTCACATGTGGTGTGCTGGTGCTATGGAACTAAATGGTTTTCCATTGTAATTGCATCCAAGGTGCTGGAAGGTGTTGCTGAGTTGATTTTGGGATATGGTCCCAATCAATCCATCAACAACATTGGATGTGCTTGGTGTCTATTGTTTAAAATTTTGTAGGTGTGCGGTGTTTGGAAGAACACGGTAGAGGTATCCAAACTGTGTGTATATAAGCTATAATTGTTGAGCTTTTCTAATGGTCTCTTCTGCATTTTGTGGGGATGAATTTGCCACATTATTTGAGATTTTCAACGTGAGAGATCTCAAAAATAGGTCAAGGAGGAGTTTGTCTTCCCAATGTGGTTTACACAAGCATTGCTGTTTTCTCCATTCATGGATATGATCCTATATGTGTATTGAAAGTTTTTTTTTGAAATGGGTGAGGAGTTCTAGGATTGAGTCTTGATGTACCGAGAGCTAGAAGAATGCTAGGAATGTTGTGGCAAGGGAGGTAAAGCTCCCATGTGATGCAAAAGGTTCATCAATATACCATTTTGCTGCAGGCCTTATAATGGAACATTGAAACAGTTGTAACCAAATAGTGTCATCTATGATACTATTGGTTGAACACCACAGGTGAAAGTGGTGAGCCCTGGTATTGGACCAAGCATGTTACAACTCCCAAGGGCTCCTCAACTCAAATTATCAACCCAGGGTTCGTACAAAATTAGAGGGGACAATGTTGTATGCATAGTAGGTTAAGTTCTACTCATGCCACCCTTAGTCACGACATCATATCTAGGTGTTCAGAAACCATTCCTCCAACTTAACTATAGTGAAAACTCCTGATGAAATCGATTTTAATAAGAAAGTGAAAATGTCATTCATTCAAATTATAGATGCTAACTAACATTACATGAGGAAAATTGCTAGTCTACTTGCAGAAGTGAAGCTACTATATTTTTCACTTTTCATGAAATCAATAACCTACTTTCATTTATCAATTGATCTAATTTACAATTGCTTGAAAATAAAAAATCTAACATGTAACACACTTGTGAATTAAAAACACTAATTATAATATGTTTTGCAATGAGGAAAAGAGGAGGTTGGAGTGGTCTAAAATCTTCCCTAGATCTTCAAATAACAAGTTGGGGGTCATTATTCATCTAAACCAAGCTAAGGTTGAAGTGTGGAGTAAAATAGGTATAGGAAAATGGTGCTACTGACAGGGTACATGTGAGACTACAAGAGGGGCTTTAAGAGTCCTTTGAGGGTGGATATGGTGTATTGAGGGAAGGAAGAGATGGATTAAGGTAGGAGGTAGTGAATGACATTTGGGGAAACCTCTTATCCAAGCCTAATATGTCTCAGGGGTTTGTCTTGCACTGAGATGAATGTCCATGATGTCTTTAAATGCCAAAACAAAATGACTATGGAAACAAAGTTTGAGAGAAATGTGAGAGGTAAAGGGAGAATATGGAAAATTCCAAGTGGAGATGAAAGACATGACCACCCCTGCAGTTCAACAAAACCCTACAACTATTCCACTACATGCATTAAACGACCAATAACACATTGACATAAATTTTCATGGAAAAGATGTGTTGAATTTGACTACAATACTATTCAATTTCACAATGCAACTATAATCACTGAAATAACTCCTAGGTTTTAGAAATTAAATATAAAAAATGATAATTAACATCTACTAATTTCCAAGAAAAAACAAATATTTTTGGACTAAGATTGTGAATATTTCCTACCACTTTTCCCAAAATAGAGGTGAGAAGGAAGCCTGCAATCATAAGTTTTTATAACGTAAAATCTATTGCAACAAAATAAAGACATTAAATTCTTGGAAACAAGAACAAGACATAAATATAGAAGAGGGACTAAAACCTATAGGTTGGGCCCAAACCCAAGGGTTTCAACCCTCTAGAAGTAGCTCAGATATAGCTCAATAAAAAACTTATCATTATCAGAAAAATTGTGGTCTCCTACATCACATGAAAGTTAACAATAACAAGGTCAATCCATGGGCTCAATAAAAAAATTTGAAGCCTAATGAGCATTCCAACTCATTTATTTATACAAAAGGGTAGATGATAATGTCTTCCTTGGAAATAGGAGTGATTCCCTTCTTGATCTAAAAAATTGTGGATCTTGTCCTCCTTGAGCTTCTCATGCACTTGGAGTTACTCGATTGTGACTGAATTCAAGATTATGATTGAGGATTTGGTGATCCCAAGCTGAGTTAGAGAGTTAAGGAGGTGGACAAGCCACCCTAGATTCCTTTATGGTTGTCTCCATCAAGCCCCTGCAAATTAAATGCCTCAAAAATGCTTATTTTTCCAACAACTTAACCACATTAGGCCACATACTATGAAGGAAAGCTTTTACTCTTCTTACTAAGAATATTATGATAAACAATATTAATTAATGTGAGAAAAGAATAGTTCCGAGGTTGGAGGATAACATAATGAAATTCAAGATATACCTATTTATGGGACTCATCATCACACCCCTACTAAAGGTGTTTCTCACCCTCTAAGAAACTTAGTAATCCATATGAAGCTCATTCATGGTCCTGATGGCCTCTCTGACATCGCGAGGCACTTCAGATGGTGTGCCCTCCTGTGGATAAAAACTTACATATGCCTTTATCTTTGTCCATACCTTTTATTCCTCTGTCTAGTTTCTTTCTTCTTGTAAGCCCAAATAAAAGGGTAGACTGAGTTTCAGTCCTATCAATTTGATTTTCAATCTTTCCATGATCCTTTTGTATAATGGGGTTCTTTTCCAAGGCAATCCTTAGCCTTTTATGGGAGTGATACTCTCTGATTTGTAGAATATGGGATAATGCATGCCACCTTCTCTAACAAGATTGTAGACTCTTTGTTCCTGACATCCTAAAAGTGTCCTCAAAATGTAGAATAACTTGCTCTTGGGTTTCTATGTATCTAAGTGCTAAAATAGGATCAAAGGCAATAAGGTTATGATTTTTGATAACAACCTTAGGGCTTACTAGCTTAGCTCTGATATACAAGGGTTTCTTCTCTTATTTTGTCATCACCCTTTTCAATTCCTCATCCCTTGCCTCTTCATGAGTCAACCAATATGTTAATTCCATTAGTTACATGTCTCCCAATCTTGAATTGGGATCCTAGAAATTTAGTTCTGTTAGAATGAAATTGTGCATATAGAATTCAGCTATTGTTTCCCTATCTTCCATACTAGCTTGTTTTCAAAACTCAATAAACTTCCTATAGTCTTGAAAAGGAAAAAAATCCATACTATGCTAGTGTCATAATTTAGAGCTGTAGCCACTATTCCTTTCAGAAAAGAGCATAGGATTTTGATGGATTCCTACAATATATGGCTTCCATAGAGAGACTTTACATCATGGCAAGTTGTGTTTCTTTCTCTTGCAATTGATCTCTAAATCTTGTGTTTTTTGTCTATAGTTTCTCCCTCATAATTAACTCTCTTAGTCTCAAATAACTCAAATCCTTGCCCATTTTAGTGAATTTCTCCTCAATGAGGCCCACATATTCTAGATTCTTGGATTTGGAAATTTTCATCCACCTATGTGTTCCACCTCTTTCTATCTCCAACTCATATAGAAATGGGGCTACAAACTTTTCAGGTATGATCCTTCCTCCCTCAAAAAAATTGTAATAGGACCCTAGGTTGTGCTATGGATCAGGTTGTTGAAGCTTTTGGAGCCCTTTTTAATCTACTTTAAGGTGGCTTCTCCTTCCTGTAGCTCCTTTTTATTCACCTATAGCATTTCATGTTTCTCTTGTATCTACCCCTACTTCTCCTATCACACCTCTTTTTCTTCTTGCTCAAGAGTAGCTTGTGTCTTAGGTCTCTTGAAGGTCACTTTCCTAGAGGTGGGTATTCTCTCATATATCAGAGATGGTTTGGTTTTACCCTTAGGAGAGGGAATCTCCTCAATTTCCTTCACTAGGTCCCACTTCTCCCTTTTTATTAGGTAAATCCTCAATAGTGATATGGACCTCTAAACGAGGTTGTAGTTTCCCTTGCCTGATCCTTATGCTCTTCCTTGTTTTGAAATATAGGGCACCTTGGCTTGGTTTCCTTCTTTTGGGATTGATAGATGTGCTCAATGTGGCCAATGTGGTAGCCACTTCTTACTCTTTATTCCTTGCAAAAAGAATTGTTTGATGTCCATGCTTCTCTTTTCCTCAGGGCTTAGAAGTCTTCTCATGGATTTATTTTTCTTCTACTTGTTTCTCTTCTTCTTTTTCCTTAACCTCTGTTTATTCTTCCTATATTCTTCCTTCCTCTTCTTCCTCTATTTTTTCTCCCCTATCTCTAGTACTAGAGGCTGGTGTTTCCCTATCTATGATGGCTTGGGTTTCAATGAAGACTCCCTGTCCATGTCCAAAAAATTAGTGCATAAGACAGGGTTCCTTAAGTAGCTCAAAGAATCCATCACAATTAAATTAATGAGGACATGGTGGGCTATGTGTTGATGCTTTCCTTCCCTCACCTTCTAGTGCATTTCACTGATTGAGTGCAGGAAGAAATGGGGAACACTAAGTGTATGCAAAGGGAGAGGCAATTCTGCTTCGAATATTAACTCATGAAGTAACCTAAAATGATAGCCATATACCGCACTCAATCTCCCTTCACAAGATATATATATTTTTGGGATGTGATAAGCCACCTCATCCTAGCGGTAAGATATGCTTTCTCTTCTTACTCCATTCTTATCGCTTATGGGCTTCTCTCTTTGAATGAAGAAGTTCTTCCTGGATATAACACTTATTGCCGTCACCTCCTTGCTACATTGAACCCCTAAGGGTAAGGTGGTCACTCTACTTATGGTTTTAGGATTTAAGGAGATGGACAATCCTCTAACAATATTAGTGAAACTATCTTCCTCTTGAGGATGCAGTGCTATGGAAAATTCATGAGTGATATCCTCATCATACCCTTTTAACAGTTCAAAGAAACCCAACCATTGATGCCTTCTAAAACATTTCACTATAGAAGGGTGTTGGTGAATTTTCTTGGTGTCTGTGGGTTCTCTTCTATTAAATGCCCCGCCCCCCCACCATTTATTCTACATCCCCTTCTTGGTATTACTTAGGTGTGTAATTCAATTTTATTCATAGCAATCTCAGTGGTAAAAACAATGTTAAACCTTCTTGTTATTAGTGAGGGAGAAGGATGCTAGAATTTATATAAAAAAAATTCTTTTTCATTGCCCTAACTTTCCTTTACACAGTAATTTACAACAAGATCTACTACTCAATTGTCTATTATAGGCTACCAACTTTAGGTATAATTTCTCATGCAATTGTATGGAAATCAAGGAGGAAGATAACCACTTACTCCTTTTTGAAAATAACTATGTATATGCATGACGGTTTGAATACAATTTTGGGTCACTATGGTCTTGTCTCACCCTTAAATTCCTCTTGTAGCTTCTTCTTGGCCCTTCTATAGTAGTTCATACCTCCCTGTAGCACCTACTAATAGAATTCGACAAAGTTCGTTGGAACCCTAGGCAATCAGATAACACTAGCTTGTCCTTCCTCCAACTGTGTTTTAGAAATGAGAGATGGTGCAAATGAAGTCGAACCTAGTGCATAATATTCCCTTTGTGGTAAGAGATCGAAGAACTTTGGTGACATGGAACATACATGAGTTTCCTTTTCTAAACCATTGTCACCACTCCTTGTAATCATTACTCTCCTCCTCATGATTACCACCCTACTTTTCATAAGAACCACCTCACTCGAGTTGATATTTCCACATTGCATGGGTGACTAATATAGATTTTATTTTACTAGCAGAGGGTGGGCAAGTTCACTAGCCACCTCCAACCTATTAAAACTCCTTTATATATTGTTAACATATTTTGGCATTTTTTACATAAGGAAAATGTGAGGGTTTTCATACCTGAGCCTACTTGTGGATTGAATTGTTGGAGATGGTTGCATGCTAGATCTAGGCCTAATAACATTGTTAGAGTCAGCCTGGTCAAGTCCTCCGTCAGGGATAAAAAATCTTTATGCATTTCACGATTAGGTGTCCCACTCCTCTCTTCCAGTTGCATTTCGCTAGGGACATGCCATGACCTAACGGAGAAAGTCATGCTAGTCAATTTCCCTCATGTCTGGCCGATGCTGGTTTAGGTCTAGGTCCAAAATCAATGAAATTCATGATAGTCAAGGTCTGGTCCTATTTCAGGACAGAGTCATTTTTGGTTTGAGTCTAGAAATTTATTAATTTGGTCCTTGAAAAAACATGTCCAGAAACAAGCCATGCAGGGCAAAGGGAGACCTTATACACCTACAGTGCAGAAAGCTTCATCATCACCACAAGAGACATCGACTCTTCTTCAAAACTATGTTTTGAAGAAAAGTCAAGCAAGGTCAAATATGAAAATTTTTTCCAGAAATCGACAGTTTACATTTTTAGATGCAGTCATGGATGTTAAAGCCAGAGGCCCAGTCACACAATCCTCGCAAAGGAATGCCGAAAATTTCATCAAGAGAGTCACAATTTCGAAGAAAAAATGGAAAAAAAACAGAGTGTTGTAAAAGTCAATAAAATGGTGCAAAACTCAACATTAGAAAGTGGGTTTTTTAAAGAGGAAAAAATCAAAATAGTTTCTCTCAAGCCTATAAATATATATTGTGGCCCAAAGCAAAGCCATTGTGCCATTGGAGACTTAGAAAGACATTGCAAAAGGTGGGAGAGTGATATTGGTGAGTGTTTGAGTGAGTTGGTAGGTGATTTGGGAAGTGTGGTGCACACAGGCAGGAGCGCGGCGCATCCACTGCGTGTGAGGCATACACAGCCAGTCCACCGTTGAAAGAATACACAGGCATGGCGCATATAAGGTGCGCGACGCATTGGGAAGAGCATGCGGTGCACACAATCCAGTAGCTCAAAATGATGAAAAACCATTTCAAATCTTTGTGAAAGCTATCAAATCACGAGGTAGGCCTTTGACACCCCTCCTCCAATCAACTTGATCAATGTTTAGTTGTTTCTAAGATTTAAATTGAGATCCAAAACATATTTTCCATCCATGCCAATCATCCTCAAAGCAAAAGTGATAATGGGGGTTTGTAAATGTGAAGAATCCACCAAGGTTTTGTTTCCCCTATCCTCTTCCTCTCACTCCTCATCGTCCGCACTTCCATATCCCCTACATCTACTAAGAAAACCCCTTGGAAACCTCCACTAAGACCCATCCCCTTGTTCCAAGCAAATTGTGTCATTTGACCGCGCGTGGCGCACACAAAATGTGGCATGGCGCACTCAGGGTGCGCGACACACTGGGAGCCCAGCCACAATGTTAATTTCACACTGGCGTGGCGCATACCCGGTGCGCGACGCACTGGGCAAAGCGCGCGGTGCACAGGCTTGTGAGCCTAAAAAGGGCACCAAATCTCTCAAATTTTTGTAAATTAGCTCTCAACATTGCATAATCGCCCATAAACCATATCATCATTGATCCTTAAATTCAAGGAAAAATATATCTTGGTGGCCATGACATCAAAGAAAAACTTCTATCAAACGAACACAAAATGACACAAAGAATGGAAAATAGCTAGGGATTTACTACAGTAATTTAATTATCAATTATGCTCCTACCCTACCTCTGTCAGCCAATTCCTTGGGAGCATTTTCCCCTAATGGTTACCCTAGCTACAGTACAATCCTATCCCTTTGTCCCCTTACTCATATAGCTCAAGAGTGCCTTTAAACCCTACCCCACCAAAACCACACCCCAAACAATCCCAAATCCCTGATAAATTTCCCCTCTAGACCCCTATCCCTATTTCATCTTTCCCCTCCTAATACTCCCTATTTTATTGTCCCCTTGGTGGCAGATTTGGAGAGCATCTATCAGTTCAGTGGATTCAGAGGGAAACAACGAAATTCAAGGTACAAACAACAGTAATGGTATCGGAAACTACATCAAATCATGAGGGGGAAACCCACAGTGATACAGCTTCAGGAGAACAGGCTCCCCGAAGACCTAAGAGTGGCAGACTTGTCAGGGATGAACCAAACACCCTCACGGATTTGCAGGCATGCCCTCTCGCTATGTCTTGTTTCTAGCACTTGGCATGTTTCAAAATTTGTCAGAGGGTGGAAAATGTCAGAATTCATCATGAGTTGGCCCGCCTCTTTGCACTTCACCTACATGGAGGACAGTCTATCTTGGCAGGGGTCACTTTCACATTGACACCCGAAACCATATTAGTGGCAACAAGCATACCGAATGTTGGAGAACAGTGGCACAAGAAGATGAAGGTGGAGAGGGAACTGTATGAGCCTTACCTAAAAACCAGTTATTTGAGTCATCTCACAAGAGTTTTCGCATTCAGATTTCTGAGAGATGATTATGCTCCGCTCATGATATTGATCATGAAATACTTCAGTTGTGAGGGGAGGTTTTCTCGCCTTTATGCCTATCACATCACGTTACTCATGCACTTCACTAGGGTGTGTATGATGAATGTCCCATTCTTCATTTGCAGGAACATAGAGAGGATGAGAAAATTCATGCAGCACAAGACCCCTCGGCAGCAGCTCAACAATGTATATCACTTTGCTCTTATCTAGATTTTGGTGGACCATCAGTTGAGATTGCATGGCATTGCTTTGGAGGACTTCATCTCCCGTGACTTCTTCAGCGCTCCACAGGTAGTATCAGAGGCAAAACATGAGATAGGGGGTACTTCTCATCAACATGATCACCATGAGACCACCGTGGTGCCATTTTCCATCACGTATCAGAGAGGCTATCCGAAAGGCACCAGGCCTTTGCTTGCAGCAGCAAAGCGAGTGTTATCTCCACCTGGGGTGGAAGGGGCCTCGCTTCTGGGATCGACGACACAGGAACAAGACAAAGGTAAGGAGCCAATGCATGAGGATGGGCCTTCGGGTGAGCCATCAGGTGCTCAAGGGACCGGTGTCATCCTCATTCCGGATGAAGAGACAGAGGCAGAAAATGCCAAACTTAGGATGATTATTCAGGAGCAGGACACAAAAATCAAAGACTTGATACTCAATTTCGAGAGGTCCAGATGGGTCATCAACTATCTAGATCAGAGGAACAAATAGCTGGAAGACCAGCATGTGATCATGGAGCTGCAGAACATCCGTGAGGATCACCTAACTACCCAACAGAGGAGGATTGAATTCGCTTCATTAGAGCAACAGGTTATGGACGATCATGAGTCTGTTCTTGAGAGAGTCAACATGCACCTGGACAAAATGTTGAACAAGGCTGACGAAGACAACACACTGCTGAGACACATGGCT
Organism: Pinus taeda; assembly: GCA_000404065.3. Taxonomy (NCBI): domain Eukaryota; kingdom Viridiplantae; phylum Streptophyta; class Pinopsida; order Pinales; family Pinaceae; genus Pinus; species Pinus taeda. Next base: position 47,103 of record APFE030764862.1, read on the forward strand.
CATTATTACAGGGCATGAAACTTGAGTTTGAGAGCCTGAATAAGGAGTTTGAAAACAAAACTGAGGAAAGCCACAAAAAGAGAAAAAAGGGAAAAAGAGCAAGATAGGCTCAGGATCTTGGCTGAGGCCTCCTTGACTCAACAAAGCACCCCATAGAGAAATTCCATCCCAAATCTCAAAAAATTTGGGCAAATTTTGGCCACAGGGAAAATTTTTGGGTGAAAAACAGGGATTTTCTCCCTGTGCGTCACGCACCCTGTGCGTCGCACACCCTGCGCGGCGCTAAAATTCTTGCACTCCAATTGAGAAAAAGTTTGCATTTTTGGATTCAACATCAAAAAATACATCTACTGGTGTCGGGGCTAGAAATTTTGATAAGTTTTGGGTCTCATAAAGGTCAAAAACCACCCAAAAATGGCATTTCTGCCACTTTTTGGACACACAGAAAGTAGTCTTGGAAGAATGAAGATTTGGAGGGGAAAATGAGCTTCAAATGCAGAAATTCCAGTGGGGCTAGAAAGTAGATAGGCCAAGATTTCCAACAAGCCCACTTGGGCACATTTTAAACACCTGGAAGTGCCCCAAAACATGCCCAAACGTAGCATGATGCACAGAGAAAAGCGCGCGGCGCATAGAGGAAATTTTGCCCAATTTGCTCCCGTTTCGCGAAATTTCGGTTCGTGACTTCTCTGAGTGGGCCCGCTCATCTACACTTCGATTTTTTGGCATCAAAGGTGGCATTTAAAATGTTTTTTCTCTATATTTTCTTCTATCCAAGTGGCGAAAGAAGGCAAACGGTCACCCCAAAGCCAAATGTCATATTTGCAGCGCTGCATCTGTAGCTGATGGTTGGCTCTCCATATCCATTTCGAAATGATTTGAGTAACTTCTCAACCCCTAGGCATTCTATCTCTTCCTCACACATTCTATATATTGTATGCAAGTTATTTGCAAAGGGTTGGTTGGCTTGTAACTTCTGGGAGACTGTGGGAAAGAAACTTTGTTTCTGCATTTTATATTTTTACAGAGAATTAATGTAAGGTAGCAGCTCTGTTTCATGAGATTCCTGTGGTTGTGAGTATAGAAAGTGTTTCTCTTATGTTGCATATGTATCTTGTTATGTTTTGTATTCCATTTCACATTCATTTCTGGTGAACTTTTTCGAGTGAGATCAGGCAGAATTCAATTCCATTGCTCTACCTGTGGGAAAATTTCATGTGCAGTGTTTCATTCTTCTGTTGAAAAGGATTCATGTTGTCCATGCCCTTTTCACCTTCTTGATCAATCTCTCCATTTCTTTGTTATGTTCCATAGTTTCATTTGTATCCATTTCTGGTGAAATTTTTCGAGTGAGATCTGGTAGAATTCAATTCTGTTGCTCTACCTGTGGGAAAATTTCATATACAGTGTTCATTCTTCTGTTTGAAAAGGATTCATGTCACCCATGCCCTTTTCAACTTCTTAATCAATCTTTCCATTCTGCCATATTTCAAAACTAAATTGCTATGCTTTCAACCTACCTTGCCTCATGAAATAATCTGTACCTTCATGTTAAGTTCTATGTTCATTGAAGTCGAGTGGCCCTATAACATCACAGAAACACAGTCATTCACAAAATCATTCATTATTTTCATTTTCACTTACTAGCCTAAGATAAATAGTTCGTTTGAAAGTCATCTCAGTCCTTCTCGTTCATCTATTCACTGAGTGTGACCCGGAGAGATCCCTCTCCTGTTCTGGTAGGGCTAGCTACTAGACTGGGCGTGGTTTGTGGTTACCCTGAATTTTTCCTTCCTTCAGCCTCAGGCGGATTTAGGTGCTAACATAGTGGTGACTCCGCTGGGGACAGAACTAAGTTCGAAATAAAATCCCCATTCTTCTTAATAATTTTAAGCTTATGGATGATGAGCTTAGGATTGGAAAGGCTGAACAAGTTGGTTGTGTCCTATGATTTTTCTTAATAGCACACTGGCTTCGAGACCATATACCAGAGCCAATCTAGACCTAGATCCTCCCCATATCTTTGAAAACCCCAATTTGATCCATAGGCTCCTTCGTCAAGAGAGCACCATAACTCCTGTGTTCAAATCATATTCATGTCCCGACATTTTTGAGTATCTTGAAGAGATTGTGTTTGATGATCGGTTCGAGATATCATTGTTTGAGTCTAAATCCGAAAGGGCCGTTGATTATACTGTCCCTGATCTGCAATTTCTTGTAGACCTCGAAACAGAGAGAGCTAATAGATTAATTGATAATTACATTGCGACACCGCTCCAAAATCCAATTGCAAGCCCCTTACAAACTGTGCACACTCCTCCAACACCTCTAAGGCCAAATCCACCAAAAATGATGGCTGCATGTTTTGTATCCCTTGTTCTACCTCAAGTTCTAGATGATATGCCCGCTAATTACCAAAGAAAAATCCCATTCTTTGATGGCTCTCCTAGCGTCATTACTTCACAGCAACACGTGGAACGAATGACAGACTTTTGTGAACTTTATGATATCACTGTGGAGAACATGTTAATGAGGCTCTTTGTACAAAAATTTGTAGGTGAGGTGAAGAAATGGTTCAGAGGTTTACCGGTTGCACATATCGCCACCTTGGCAGACCTGCATAGAACATTCATGAACTGCTGGGAAGTGAAAAAGAACCCTCTTCAAATTTTGTTCGAATACAAGAAAATCAAGAGAAACGCTGGTGAGTCAGTCCAAGATTATTGCACAAGATTTAATATAGTATACAATGAAATTCCAGATGATCTAAGGCCACCCGTGAGACTAGCCATGGTGAAATTCCCTGATGGTTTTGATGTTGATATGGCTTATCAATTGAGAGAAAGGGAGCCGGCCACAATGGAAGACATGCATAGAATTGTGGTCAGCGTTGAGGCGAACCTGCTGTCCAAAAGAGCTAGAGTGAAAGCAGAGAAGAATACCATTGTGAAAGAAGAATCTTCTGCAATATATCAGCTTCTCAAAAAGGTAGAACAAATGTTTGAAAGGGTAAAACTTGACAAGCCAGAATCACAAGCGAGGAATCCTAACTTTCTTGGTCAGTAGCAGCCACAGTATAGGATAAGACAGAGAGATTAGCGAACTCAAGAGAAGAATGCACAACAGCCGGTACAAACACCTTTGCAGCATAATTTTGTTCATGGACTAGAGTCAGACGAGGATGGGAATGTGATAGGCAAAGAAAACCATCTCTTTATTCCAGATGAGTTGCCTACTTACATTATCGAAGAAGAAGAATGTGCAGTGAATTTAGCTGCACACCAAGACATTGATTTTATTCTAGCTAGTGACAATGTGTTGGAAGAAGAATCAGAAGAATATCAAAGAGGGTATATGAATGCTCTGTCTGCACAACAACAACGATATTCACTTAGAAACAGAGATGTGCTGGCCATACCAATTCAGAAAAAGAGGAAGGGTGAAAAAACAAAGAATGATTTATCAGCTACACAAAGAAAAGGAAAGGAGGCGGTTGGTCCAGAGAGCAACAAATCAAAACCTGTAGAGCAATCATAGCAACCTGCCACCTCAAAGGAATAAGAAAGGAAGGAGATCCCAGTCAAGGAGGTATAAAAAACTCCCTCTTTTAGCCTAGAGAACGAGATTTCTAAGTTAAAGATATCCATCCCCTTGACTGAAGTAATGAAGAACAACATTTATAAAGGACAGATTTCTAAAATGTTGAATTGGGACCCAATGTCCAACATGGTAAATGTAGGAGAGGATCAACCTGAATTGATTTTTGGACTAGCATCAAATGGTGAGTCTTGTGACAATGAGGTGCCACCTTTCTACATCAGTTTGAGGTTGCATGATTTCATTTTACATAATGCCATGTTCAATTCTAGAGCTTCTCACAATCTCATGCCCAAGGCTATCATGGATAAGCTTGGTCTGGATATCACTCGACAATATCATGATCTCTATTCATTTGATTCTAACAGAGTAAGATGTATAGGTCTCATCAAAGACTTGGTTGTGAGTTTGGATCAACTTCCTATGAAAAATGTCCTAATGGATGTGGTGGTAGCAGATATTCCTCCAAGGTTTGGCATGCTTCTTTGCAGGTCTTGGGTAGCGAAATTGAAAGGGACACTACAACTGGATTTCTCCTATGCAACAATCCCAGTGTTTGGATAAATGAGGAAGTTATATCGGGAACAAAAGATGAAATATATGATCACAATCAAGGAGAAACCGATAAATCATCCCATTAACTATGTACATACAGATTTAGAGTATTTTATTTTGTTTTCATATAGTTTAAATGAGATAGATAGTCAAATGGTAGAAGCAGATGACATTCTGGAAATAACAGAAAATTTTTGAGAGATTTTGAAAAAATAAAGACAAGAAAATCAGCAAAATATTGGCAGTCAGCTGAAAACGATGGGCAACAAGCAGACAAAGCACAACAAATTGATTTTCAGCACTTACAAGAGAAGGAAGAAGGCTTATGGACCATGGACTTTGATGGAGCAGTAGGGAATGATGGAGCTGGTATTGGCATTTGGGTACGCAGTCCTTTCTCCGCCCCAAACAAAGTACCTAGCAGCGTGAGAGTTTGCTCCTACAAGCTGGCCTTCAAATGTTCCAATAATGAAGCTGAATATGAAGCTCTAATTGCTGGCCTGAAAATGCTTAGAAAGCTGAATGCAAAGAGGATTTCAATATATGGTGACTCCAAGTTGGTAATAAAACAGGTCAAAGGTGAATATCAAGCAAAACATCCTAGGATGCGGGCCTATCGAAATGCAGTTTTGGACATCTTGAAGCTGTTTTCCGAATACACTTTGACATGTGTGCCAAGAATCCAAAATAGTATTGTTGATGCTCTTGCCAAGGCAGCGAGCAACTTGAAGATCCCCATGAACTCCAGCAATAAATTTGAAATCCATGTCAAGCACCGTCCAACCATTCCAGACAATCAGCGACATTGGCATGTGTTTCAAGATGACGAGGAGATTAAATATTTTCTGCTCAACAAAGGCAAGTTCGAAGAAACCTCAATCAATGTGGAAAATGATGAAGACAAAGGGAATGGTATAGATGAAGTGCAGATCAATCAAATGGACGTAATGTAGCTGAAGAATAACATCATTCCTAAAGGCTTGATACCTCTAGAAGAACTTTTTGATCAGGATGATGTAGCCCGCAAACCAACATTGCAGCTGACAGAAAAGGGTGTAGAAGAGGTCAACTTCGGTACAACTGCCAATCCAAAGTTGGTAAAATTGTCTAAAGCATTACCGCCAAAGATCAAAGACAAATATATCAGTTTGATGGCTTCATTTGCAGATGTATTTGCTTGGGATTATTCTGATTTAAAGACCTATGATACAAACATCATTCAGCATACGATACCTATCAAGCCCAGCCAAAAACCATTTAGACAAAAGCTAAGGAGGACAAATCCAAAGTTGCTGCCATCCATCGAAAAAGAGGTAAATAGGTTGTTCAAATCAGGTATTATTGTGCCCATTAGATTTTCAGATTGGATATCTAACTTAGTGCCTATACGTAAGAAGACCAGTGAGATCCGCCTATGCATTGATTTCAGAAATCTAAATAAGGTCTCATTAAAGGACAACTATCCGCTGCCCAACATGGACCATATACTTCAGCGAGTAGTGGGGGTGTGTTGTATGTCACTGCTTGATGGATATTCCGGATATAATCAGATTTTCGTCCATGAAGATGATAGAAACAAGACAACATTCACCACTCCATGGGGAACATTTCACTATGCCAAAATGCCATTCAGTTTAAAGAATGCAAGTGCCACATTTTAGCGTGCAATGGAATTGACATTTGCAAATGAGAAGGATGTATTTTTGGTGGTGTACTTGGATGACTTGACGGTGTTTTCAAAATCTGATAAAGAACACATGCATCACCTAAAAATTGTCTTTCAAAAATGCAAGAAATATGGTCCATCGTTGAATCCTAAGAAAAGCTTGTTCACCAAGGAAGAAGGCAAATTAATTGGGCACATCATTTCGAAAGATGGCATTCATATAGACCCAACACGTGTGTAAGAAATTCAACAAATCTATCTGCCCAGAAACAAAAAGGAAATACAATCATTCAATGGTAAGATGAATTTTCTGCGTCGTTTTGTACCCCATGTTGCAGAACACTTGAAAGAAATGACCAACATGCTTAAAAAGGACAGCCAGGTAAAATGGACCGATGAGGTGGTAAAATCTTTCAACTTGATCAAATTGGCCCTTTCTTCAGCTCCAGTTCTAGTAAGCCCAGACTATACTCATGATTTCATAGTATTTTCTTTTGCTTCGGAGCATACTATGGCAACGATATTATTGCAGAAAAGAGAGGGTCATGAAAGACCCATTGCATTTTTCAGCAGAGCTATAAGAGATGCAGCTTTAAAGTATAACATCATTGAGAAGCGCCCTGGCCTTGGTGAAGGCACTGAAAGATTTCCGGGTATATATCCTACATTCTCACACTCTGGCCTATGTTCCTAATACTGTTGTAAAATATGTTTGGGTACAGACCGATCTGGAAGGGAGAAGACACAAATGGATCATAGCCTTGCTAGAATATGATGTGGAGATAAAGCCTACAAAGCTGATCAAAGGACAGGGGTTGGCAAAGCTAATGGCTGAATCAAATTTGCATGCATTGGACATAAATCAGATCGCTGCCTTGACTGATGATAATGAGGAAGGAATGTCAATTCAGGTACTCGAAATGTTTGCGTTGTCCCCATGGTATTCTGATATAATATATGTGCTGCAAAATCTATCACTACTGCCTGACATGACTAGAAACAAAGCGAGAACACTTAAATTGAAAGCTGCCAAGTTTTGTATTTTGAATTCTGCATTGTATTGGAAAGATCCCGGTGGAATTTTGTTAAACTGCCTGGTGGAAGAGGAGGAAAAGAAAGCCATGGAAGATTTCCACGGAGGAGAGTGTGGTGGTCATCTTTTTTGGAAATCAACAGCTAAAAAAATTTTGAGAGCAAGGTACTACTGGCCTACTTTGTTTGTTGATGTGCATAAGCTGGTAAAGCATTGTCATAAGTGTCAAATCTTTGAAGGAAAACAGAAATTACAGCCTTTTCCACTCAAGCCTATCGAAGTGAGCACTCCTTTTAGCAGTGGGGGTTGGATTTCATTGGGGAAATTCATCCCGCATCTTCTAGACAGCATAGATGGATCCTTACAGGCATGAACTATTTCACAAAATGGATGGAGGCAGCCCCTACCAGACAAGCGATAGACACGGTAATCATCTCATTTCTCGAAAATAACATCTTGTCTCGCTTTGGTTGTCCAAACAAAATAATCATTGATAATGCAGCAGCGTTTAAATAAAAAAGGATGGTAGAATTTTGTCATAAGTATCACATAATTTTGGGTCATTCAACTGCCTATCATCCACAAGGCAATGGGTTGGCAGAATCTTCAAATAAATCTTTGGTAAACATCATCAAGAAGCTGCTGGAAATAAATAAGAAGAGCTGGAACAAGAGGTTGGTTCATGCGCTTTGGGCAGATCGAATCACTCACAAAAAATCCATTGGTATGTCACCATTTGAGCTTGTTTATGGAGTGGACATAATATTTCCCACTTCTCTTGTTGCCCCGGTGATCAAACTCCTTCAGGAGGCTGGCAGTGAGGAAGATCCCATGCAGAGAAGGTTGAATCAAATGATCCACTTACAGCAAACAAGAGAAGAAGTCTTCAAGAACACATCCAAATTGCAGGAGAAAATTAATAAAATTTATGATAGAAAGGAAAAGATGGATAGATTTCAGGTGGACGATGTAGAACTGAAATGGGATGCAAGAAATGAGGAGAAAGGCAAGCACGGAAAGTTTGAAAATTTGTGGAAAGTTCCTTTCAAAATCGCAGCATACAGGGGTCAGAATGACTTTCTTCTCAAGGAAATAAGCGGAGAAGATTGTCCTGGAGGGCCGATCAATGGTCGGCTGCTCAAACGGTATCACTGTTGATCTATGAACACTACTTCCACTATCATTGTAAATACCATTTTTTATTTCAGTTTGGTTTCAGTATGTACAGTCAGTTTTTGAGTTATTCCAATTGTCAAGTTTGAGTCAATTTCTTGGTCACTCTAGTTTTGTAAATAAGTCAGAGTCTTATGCTGTTCATCAAAATGATGACTCCATAGCCCAATGGACTAAGAGGCACTATCTAGCTCCTCCAAAGATCTGTTGTTCTTGGCACCTCCAAGGAGCTACCATCCCCCATTGGAGCCAATGTTAGAGTCGGCCTGGTCAAGTCCTCCGTCAGGGATCAAAACTCTTTATGCATTTCACGATCAGGTGTCCCGCTCCTCTCTTCCAGTTGCATTTCGCTAGGGACATGCCATGACCTGACAGAGAAAGTCATGCTAGTCATTTTCCCTCATGTTTGGCCCATGCTGGTTCAGGTCTAGGTCCAAAATCAATGAAATTCATGATAGTCAAGGTTTGGTCCTATTTCAAGACAGAGTCATTTTTGGTTTGAGTCTAGAAATTCATCAGTTTGGTCCTTGAAAAAACATGTCCAGAAACAAGCCATGCAGGCCAAAGGGAGACCTTATACACCTACAGTGCAGAAAGCTTCATCATCACTGCAAGAGACATCGACTCTTCTTCAAAACTCTGTTTTGAAGAAAAGTCAAGCAAGGTCAACTATGACAAAATTTTCCAGAAATCGATAGTTGACAGTTTCATATGCAGTCATGGATGTTAAAGCTAGAGGCCCAGTCCCACAATCCCCACAAAGGAATGCCAAAAATTTCATCAAGAGAGTCACAATTTCGAAGAAAAAATGGAAAAAACAAAGTGCTGTAAAAGTCAATAAAATGGTGCAAAACTCAACATTAGAAAGTGGGTTTTTTAAAGAGGAAAAAATCAAAACAGTTTCTCTCAAGCCTATAAATACATATTGTGGCCCAAAGCAAAGCCATTGTGCCATTGGAGACTTAGAAAGACATTGAAAAAGGTGGGAGAGTGAGATTGGTGAGCGTTTGAGTGAGTTGGTAGGTGATTTGGGAAGCGTAGCGCACACAGGCAGGAGCGCGGCGCATCCACCGCGCGCGACGCATACATAGCTAGTCTGCCATTGAAAGAATACACAGGCGCGACGCATATAAGGTGCACGGCGCATTGGGAAGAGCACGCATTGCACACATTCCAGCAGCTCAAAATGATGCAAAACCGTTTCAAATCTTTTGTGAAAGCTATCAAATCATGAGGTAGGTCTTTGACACCCCTCCTCCAATCAACTTGATCAATGTTTAGCTGTTTCTAAGATGTCAAGTGAGATCCAAAACATATTGGCCATCCATGCCAATCATCCTCAAAGCAAAAGTGATAATGGGGGTTTGTAAATGTGAAGAATCCACCAAGGTTTTGTTTCCTATCTCCTCTTCCTCTCACTCCTCATCGTCTGCACTTCCATATCCCCTACATCTACTAAGAAAACCCCTTAGAAACCTCCACTAAGACCCATCCCTTTGTTCCAAGCAAATTGTGTCATTTGATCACACGCGGCACACACAAAATGTGGCACGACGCACTGGGAGCTCGACCACAGTGTTAATTTCACACTAGCGCGGCGCATACCCGGCGCGTGGCGCACTGGGCAAAGCACGTGGCACACAGGCCTGTGAGCCTAAAAAGGGCACCAAATCTCTCAAATTTTTGTAAATTGGCTCTCAACATTGCATAATTTCCCATAAACCATACCATCATTGATCCTTAAATTCAAGGAAAAATATATCTTGGTGGCTATGACATCAAAGAAAAACTTCTAGCAAACGAACACAAAATGACACAAAGAATGGAAAATAGCTAGGGTTTTGCTACAATAACTTAATTATCAATTATGCTCCTACCCTACCTCTGTCAGCCAATTCCTTGGGAGAATTTTCCCTTAATGGTTACCCTAGCTACAGTGCAATCCTATCCCTTTGTCCCCTTACTCATATAGCTCAAGAGTGCCTTAAAACCGTACCCCACCAAAACCACACCCTAAACAATCCCAAATCCCTGATAAATTTCCCCTCTAAACCCCTATCCCTATTTCATCTTTCCCCTTCTGATACTCCCTATTTTATTGTCCCCTTGGTGGCAGATTTACAGAGCATCTATCAGTTCAGTGGATTCAGAGGGAAACAAAGAAATTCAGGGTACAAATAACAGTAATGGCATCGGAAACTGCATCAGATTATGAGGGGGAAACCCACAGTGATACAGCTTCAGGAGAATAGGCTCCTCGAAGACCTAGGAGTGGCAGACATGTCAGGGATGAACCAAACACCCTCACGGAGTTGCAGGCATGCCCTATCGCTATGTCTTGTTTCCAGCACTTGGCATGTTTCGAATTTTGTCAGAGGGTGGAAAATGTCAGAATTCATCATGAGTTGGCCCGCCTCTTTGCACTTCACCTACATGGAGGACAATCTGTCTTGGCAGGGGTCACTTTCACATTGACACCCGAAACCATATCAGTGGCAACAGGCATACCAAATATTGGAGAAAAATGGCAAAAGAAGATGAAGGTGGAGAGGGAACTGTATGAGCCTTACATAAAAACCAGTTATTTGAGTAAGCTCACGAGAGTTTTCCCATTCAAATTTCTAAGAGATGATTATGCTCCGCTCATGAGATTGATCATGAAATACTTCAGTTGTGAGGGGAGGTTTTCTCGCCTTTATGCCTATCACATCAGGTTACTCATGCACTTCACCAGGGTGTGTATGATGAGCCTCCCATTCTTCATTTGCGGGAACATAGAGAGGATGAGAAAATTCATGCATCACAAGACCCCTCGGCAGCAGCTCAATAGTGTATATCTCTTTGCTCTTATCCAGATTTTGGTGGACCATCAGTTGAGATTGCAGGGCATTGCTTGGGAGGAATTCATCTCCTGTGACTTCTTCAGTGCTCCACAGGTAGTATCAAAGGAAAAACATGAGATAGGGGGTACTTCTCATCAACATGAGTGCCATGAGACCACTGTGGTGCCATTTTCCATCACGTATCAGAGAGGCTATCCGAAAGGCACCCGGTCTTTGTTTGTAGCAGCAAAGCGAGTGTTATCTCCACCTCGGGTGGAAGGGGCCTCGCTTCTGGCATCGATGAGATAGGAACAGGATAGAGGTAAGGAGCCAATGCATAAGGAGGGGACTTCGAGTGAGCCATCAGGTGCTCAAGGGACCGGTGTCATCCTCATTCCGGATGAAGAGACAAAGGCAGAAAATGCCAAACTTAGGATGATTATTCAAGAGCAGGACACATAAATAAAAGACTTGATACTCAATTTCGAGAGGTCCAGATGGGTCATCAACTATCTGGAGGAGAGAAACAAACACATGGAAGACCAACATGTGATCATGGAGCTGCAGAACATCCGTGAGGATCGCCTAACTGCCCAACAGAGGAGGATTGGATTCACTTCATTAGAGAAACAGGTTATGGACGATCGTGAGTCTATTATTGAGAGAGTCAACATGCACCTGGACAAAATGTTGAATAAGGCCGATAAAGACAACACACTGCTGAGACACATGGCTCATCATTACAGGGCACAGAACTTGAGTTTGAGAGCCCGAATAAGGAGTTTGAAAGAAAAACTGAGGAAAGCCACAAAAAGAGCAAAAAGGGAAAAAGAGCAAGATAGGCTCAGGATCTTGGCTGAGGCCTCCTTGAGTCAGCAAATCACCCCATAGAGAACTTCCAGCCCAAATCTCAAAAAATTTGGGCAAATTTTGGTCACAGGGAAATGTTTTGGGCAAAAAACAGGGATTTTCTCCCTATGCGTCGCGCACCCTGCGCGACGCTAAAATTCTAGCACTGTAATCGAGAAAAAGTTTGCATTTTTGGATTCAACATCGAAAAATACATCTACTAGTGTCTAGGCTAGAAAGTTTGATAAGTTTTGGGTCTCATAAAGGTCAAAAAACACCCAAAAATGGCCTTTCTGCCACTTTTTGGACACACTGAAAGAAGTCTTGGGAGAATGAAGATTTTGAGGGGCAAATGAGCTTCAAATTCAGAAATTCTAGTGGGGTTAGAAAGTAGACAGGCCAAGATTTCCAACAAGCCCACTTGGGCACATTTTAGACACCTGGAAGTGCCCCAAAATAGGCCCCAAAGTAGCATGATGCAAAGAGAAAAGCGTGCGACGCAAAGAGGAAATTTTTCCCAGTTTTCTCTCGGTTCACGAAATTTCGGTTCGCGACTTCTCCGAGTGGGCCTGCTCATCTACACTTTGGTTTTTTGGCACCAAAGGTGACATTTAAAATGTTTTTTCTCCAGATTGGCTTCTATCCAAGTGGCGAAGGAAGGCAAATGGTCACCCCAAAGCCAAATGTCATATTTGCAGCACTGCACCTGGAGCTGATGGTTGGCTCTCCATCTCCATTTCGAAATGATTTGAGTAACTTCCCAACCCCTGGGTGTTCTATCTCTTCCTCACACATTCTATATATTGTATGCAAGTTATTTGCAAAGGGTTGGTTGGCTTGTAACTTTTGGGAGACTATGGGAAAGAAACTTTGTTTCTGCATTGTATATTTTTATAGAGAATTAATGAAAGGCAACGACTCTGTTTCATGAGATTCCTGTGGTTTTGAGTATAGCAAGTGTTTCTCTTATGTTTAATATGTATCTTGTTATGTTTTTTATTCCATTTCACATTCATTTTTGGTGAAATTTTTCGAGTGAGATCAGGTAGAATTCAATTCCATTGCTCTACCTATGGGAAAATTTCATGTGCAGTGTTTCATTCTTCTGTTGAAAAAGATTCATGTTGTCCATGCCCTTTTCACCTTCTTGATCAATCTCTCCATTTCTTTGTTATGTTCCATAGTTTCATTTGTATCCATTTCTGGTGAAAATTTTCGAGTGAGATCAGGTATAATTCAATTCTATTGCTCTACCTGTGGGAAAATTTCATATATTGTGTTCATTCTTCTGTTTGAAAAGGATTCATGTCGCCCATGCCCTTTTCATCTTCTTAATCAATATTTCCATTCCACCATATTTCAAACTAAATTGCTATTCTTTCAACCTACCTTGCCTCACGAAATAATCTGTACCTTCATGTTAAATTCTCTATTCATTGAAGTCGAGTGGTCCCATAACATCCCATAAACACAGTCATTCACAAAATCATTCATTATTTTCATTTTCACTTACTAGCCTAAGATAAATAGTTCATTTGAAAGTCATCTCAGTCCTTCTTGTTCATCTATTCACTGAGTGTGACCCAGAGAGAACCCTCTCCTGTTCTGGTAGGGCTAGATACCAGACTGAGTGTGGTTTGTGGTTACCCTGAATTTTGCCTTACTTTAGCTTGAGGCGGATTTAGGTGCTAACAAACATCATGATCTTAAGGGAGTTGATTTCCTTGGCTTGTTTCCATTCAGGGCTTCATAATGTGATGATCTTCTTACTAATAACCTTGTTATGTGTGCAGATGCATTCCCTGTGTCCAAGCTGTTGCTAGTGGAGTTGATGGCCTAATTCCTAAGGATGATGTGCCTCCTCTCTATTGTACAAATGGATTCATGATGCTCTTTATGGGTTAAAAAAAATTTAGGGAGTTATGTTGTGAATATACAAGTTTCTATAGGGGGAGTCTCCTTCATGTAGAAGTCATTTAATCCTCCCTTCAAGTCTTCATTCTCCATGCTAGGTTGAGGGAAAGTGATGAAAGGCATGAGAGAGTGGAATTTTTTTGATAAAATGTTTGGCTAGATGGAGTGGATGGGTGATGGGGTTGACATTGGAGGACCCCTATTAGCATTTTCTAGAGACAACGTGGTCTTATCATTTCTTTTTCCATCAAATCCTCCTCATTTAGTTGTATAGGCTCCTCCTATAGCATTACAGGACCTCTTGTAGCATTATAGGTTCCTCTTGTAGCATCACAACAAAGAGGCAAAATTGGAGTCATTTGTTGATTGGATAATGAAGAGAGGTGGGTATGTGAGTGAAGAGTGTGAAAATGAAATGTATAGGTAGAATAATGGATGAATACACTTGTATATTATTCTCGATAATCATGATTATGTCATTGTTTGGAGCCCTATAAAAAAAATGTGTTAGCAAAAATGGTGTAAGAAATCCTTCCTTGTATTTCTCATTTCTCTCTTTTTTTTGAGATAAGAAGGTTGCCTCTATAGAGGTTTTCAGCCTGCATGCCTTCCCTAGGCGCCTTAGAGAAGTTTTTCACTTGGGGATTTTTTTTTTTTTTTTTTCACTCCTAGGCTACCTCAAAGAGGTTTTCAACTCGGGATTTGGATTCAAATGCCTCATAGAGGTTTTCATCTAAGACCTCTTATTATTTTTCTTTTTTATTTATAAATTTAGTGGACTAAGGGATATGAGCCTCCAAATCATATTTAAATCTCTACTGAATGAACTAATAAATTCTTTCTTGGACAAAGGTTTCTTGTACAACTTCAACCTGACCATTGACAAGTAAGAGAATCTCTTCCTCATTAATTTTTCTAATCTGGACAGACCCATTCTCATGAAAAATTTCGACTAGATAGGGACCCAAACGTCTTGTCATTAAATTTCCCTTGAAATCCTTAAATCTTGAATCATACATTAGGGCCCAATATCCTTCTTGAAAAGTCCTTTTCTTGATGTGTTTATCATGCCAAATATTCCTTTGTAGCTAGGTTATATCAATGTGTAGGAGAGATTGCATTATGAATTCATCTAGGCCATTGAGTTGGAGAAGCCTTTCTATTGTGCTGTGTGAGATCCAAGTGTAACTGAGTTGCCATCCTCAAGGTATTGTAGTAAAATTCAATAGACAATAGGGCCTCCTTCCCATAGAAAAACTCAAATGGAGTGAATCTAGTGGTGGTATTCAAAGTGGTGTTGTAGGCCCAAGTGGTTTACAAGTCTATCTACCAAATATTTTATGTTGCTGCTAAAAACCTTGGTAATGATTTTCTCCAATGCTCTGTTGCTGACTTCCACCTGCCCATTTTATTGAGGGTGATAGGCAGTATATGTCTTGTGCTTGATGCGGTGTTGCATCATAAGGTATTCAATCAGACTTGATGTAAATTGTGCTCCTTGATCAATGACTATTTCCTTTGGAAAACCAAATTTTTAGAATATGTTATCCCTCATAAATTCAACTACCTTATTCTTAGTTGTTGTCTTTACTTCTTTTGTTTCAACCCATTTGTTCAAGTAATCAATGCATACAATGATATACCTTTTTCGTCTTGATGGGGGATCAATAAGTCCAATGAAATCCATGCCCCACTTTTCAAATGGATCTAAAGTCACTTGAGGTTGTAAGGGAACTTCATCCTGGGTGTTGGATTACCCATTCTTTGACACTGATCACAACTGGTGGTGTACCTCCTTGCGTCCTGATGTAAAGTGGGCCAATAATAACTTGAATGTAAAACTTTGAAGGTTGTCTTCTTAGCAGCACAGTGTCCCCCATAGGGTCCATCATGGCATGTTGAGAGGATTTCAAAGATCTCTTCTTCACTCAAACATCATCTCAAGATATGATTTGGCCCCAGTTTTAAAAGGTTTCCCCAATCCAATTGAATGGGGCATCTTCCTAACAATCTTACTTTTCTCCCTAGAGGATAGGTTAGGAGGGAACCTCCCAGCAACCAAATAGTTGGCTATATCAGAAAACAAAGGATAAAGAATAGAGATAGAAAAGATATGTTCATCTGTAAGTTGATTCTCTATCATTTCATACTTTCTTGCAGGCAGGGTTAGTCTTGACAAGAAATCTACAACCACATTCTCTTTCCCTGGATTATCAACAATAGTCAAATGAAATTGTTACAATAATAACAACCATGTAATTATCCTAGCATTGACATCAACTTTATTCATTAAATACTTAATGGTTGCATGATCAGAGTGAACCAAATTTTGATAACCAGTAGTATAATTCCTAAACTTGTTCAGAGAATGCACCTCAGCCAAGAGTTCCTTTTCAGTGACAAGTATAATTTAACTCATCTTTAGAGAGGTTCTTACTGGTGAAATAGATAACATAAGGCAATTTGTCGTCCACTTGTCCTAAGGAAACCCCTACACCTTTGTCTGAGGCATTTGTGTGTACATGGAAAGGAAATGTCCAATTGGGACTGCTAAGGAGGGGCTTAGTTGTCAAATATTATTATTATTATTTTAAATGATTCTTGACAGTTGTTTTTCTAAGAAAAATCTGAATCTTTAGCCAATATTCCAAACAAGGGTGAATCCAGTTTTCTAAAATATTTAATGAACCTTCTATAATACCCAGCGAATCCAAGGAAACTCTTGACATCTCTTTGTTTTTTAGGGATATGGACTCTTTTGATGATGGAAATCTTGTTTGGGTCAACTTTTATTCCCTCACTGTATATGGAATGGCTAAGGATAGTCCCTGCATTCATAAAAGAATTCACCTTTTTTAGGGCTAAATGAGAGATTCATTTCAATTCATTTCTTCAAGAATTTGCACAAATTGGAGAGAGATTTATGGAAGTCACATCCATAAGGAGTGAAATCATCCAAGTATATCTCAACAGAGTCATGAAGAAGTTCAACAAAAATACTCAAAACTTCCCTCTGAAAAGTAGCAGGGGCATTGCATAGACTAAGTGGAAGAAATATAGAGGAAAATGTACCCAAAGGACATATAAATGTGGTGTTATCTTGGTCTTTAGGGCTGATATGGATTTGGTTGTATCCACTAAATCCATCCAGGAGGGAGAATACTTTATTTCCTGCAAGGCCATCTAGGAATTGGTCAATGAAGGGCATAGAAAAATGTCCCTTCTTTATATCCTTTTTAAGTTCCCTGTAATTAATACATATTCTCCACTTCCCATTCTTCTTGGGAACTAAAACAAGAGGTGACACCCACTCACTATCTGAAATGGGGTATATGAACCCTACATCCAGTAGATTTTGTAATTATTCTTTCACAATGTCCTTAAGAGCTAGGTTCATCCTTCTCTATGGTTGGCACATAGGCTTGCATCCCTCTTTGATGTAAATATGATGAGTACAAACTGATGGATGTGCACCTTTCATTTCCTTATAATCTCAAGAAAAAGCATCTAGGTGTTGCCCGAGTAAATTGCAAAATTTTTCTTTGTGTTTGGATGAGAGAGGGGTTAATATTTAAAGTTCTAGATGGTCCAAACTCTACAACCTTGACATGTTCTAGACTTGAGTCAAAAAAGCACAAGTCAGTCCAAGGGATACTCCTATATTCTTTCATCATCTCATTAGTTGGCATGGCAGTGGGAGGATGGTTTTGTAATATATAGCCAATGTGGACATCTTATAGAGTGCATAAAGGCTAAGGGGTTGTGTGATACAATTCATCCTCTTCCTCATCCTACACCCACAAGGGTAAGTCATGTTAAATAGAAGGTTGAGTAGGATGATACAACACAAGTTGTTTTGATAAAACTTGCTATGAATTTTCATGTTCCCATCCCTACAAGTAATGTATGCATTAACCGTGGCCAAATGAGGTCTTCCTAAGATATGATGATAGCCATTAAACTTGGTTTTGGGCTTGAGGACCAGGAAATTAGTAGGGTACTCCCAGGATTCAATGGAGACCATGACATCCTCAATAATTCCCTCAAGAGCTACTGTGGATCTGTCTGCAACCTGCAACACTATGGTGGCCTTTCTCAAATCCCCGTGCAGATTGAGATTCAACATGGTTTCCCTATTCATCACATTGATTTCATTCCCAAGATCAATCAGGGTATTAGGGACTATAATTCCATCAATGTGCACATCCAGTCCTAGGCTACTATGGTCTAGGTATGTTGGGGAGATTACCTTCCCAAGCATCAGATCAGATAGTTGTCCAATAGCGTTGATGGTGGGGGTATCTCTTCCATTTCTCCTATGCCTTTAAAAAAAAATTTATTTAATAAGATTACTGTAGATGGGAACATATTTAATGGCCTAGATAAAGGGTATCTTAACACACAAATTCTTTAATTCCCCTAGAATTTCAACCTCTTCTGGGGTGTGTTGGTTAGGGTGTTTCAACCTTTTAGGATAGGGGTTCACTGACTTAAGGGACAATCTCTTCCTTCTCTTCTTCAAGCTCTTCAAGTAGAGAAGGTGTGTGATTATATGAGAGAACCATCCTAGAACAAAGGTTGATTTCTTGGATTTCCACAACATAAGTAGGATAAGATGTTTCCCCACTACAGACCTATTGTGCCTTCTTATGGTTCGGGTTCAAATTGGGTTGAGTAGGAATTTGGGGTTGCTTAGGTGGGGTATGATGAGCTATATATGGTTAGGGTTGGGGTGTAGGCAGTAAAGGAGTAGGATGGTTTGTTTGAGGCCTCCACCCTTGTGAGGGGTTGTCCCATTAGGAATATTTGGGTGGCTATGGTTAAAAAGGACGGTTGACATGATGTGGAGGATATGGACAAGCGTGAGGCCAAGGAGGAGGTCTCGACCATGATGGATGAGTGGAAGGGTACCAAGGCTAAAAAGGTTCATTCTGATTTGGATTGTAGTGAGGATGATGTGCACCTTGATATGGTTGAGGTCTTGGGGCTCTCCTTTGGTTAATGAAGAATAATTGTTCTGATCCACTCTCTACTCCTTCCTAGTATACAACATGTAGGCCTAGTAGAGAGGCACATTTTTCTGTTTCATGATTCTCTTCACAGACTAGGCAAAATTCTATGACATTGAGTGGGAATTCATTCATAGGATGCATTTTAGTACATCTAGGGTAGAAAATAGCTAATGGCCTTTCTATTTCCTCTTGTTTCCTTTTGATTTTCATATTATCCATATGTAGGGAAAACGTGTGAAACATTTCACTCTTGAAATCCTCCAACATATTTCCTATTTCATGCTTGATGGATGTTGTGGAGGGAGAGGAATTGGCCAAGCTTTGGCTAGACCGACTCGTATTCCTAACAACCCTAGAGTAATTATTGAATATAGTTTTGATGTCATCATAAGGCAATTGGTATAAATCTCCTCTAGATAACATGTTGAGGGTTTCCAATACATATTCCCTGATCCCTGGGAGAAGAACTAGCTTGAGTGACTGAACATCAAGGGTATAGTTGGCCCTCCTTTAATTGAGTTGAAACCTTTCCTCATAGTCCTCCAAAGATTCATGAGGTCCAAGGGTCATCTTATATATTTCATCCTTTGTTTCTTTGGACCTACAGTAATCCTGATATTTATGATTGAAGGTTTGTTGCATTTGGGCCGAAGTAGTGATGATGCCTCTAGGTAGACTCATAAACTAGCGCAAGGCTGAATATTTTAGGGTAGAAGGGAACAATTTCATCTTCTTCTCATCAGAGGCATAGTCATAGGTCATACATACAAATACATAATCAAAAATGAAGGTGTCAAGATCTTCAGAGGATAGGTCATGGAAATGTGGAAGGGTAGAAAGGCTTATATTTTTAATTATAGCCTCTCCTTTGGTTTCTCTGATAGGGAAGAACTCCTTGTTCTAATTTTCAATCATAGATTGAGTAGGTGAGGTAGGTTTTTTTTTCTCCAAAAAACTCTTCAAAATTTTTAGTTTTCTCACCTAAAGATCCTTCTCACTCCCTTGTATTCAGAGTGGGAATATCACATCCATCGAAAAAGAGTGAAGGTTGGCTACTTGAGGGGGTGGGCGCTTTTGCTAGGAATTTTCCTTGGTTTTCCCTACTCCTATGAGGCATGTTTTTTTTCACTCTTTTCAAGAAATAGGGCTGATGAAAAATAGAAAAAAACAATGCTTAAGTAGAACAACACCTACTTAGACACCTCCCTAGAAATGGTTCCAAAAAGTGGTGATCCCTGGTATTGCACCAAGCGTGTTGCAACTCCCAAGGGTTCCTCAACTTAAATCATCAACCTGGGGTTTGTACAAACCTAGAGGTGACATTGTTGTATGCACAGTAGGTTACGTTCTACTCATGCCACCCTCAGTCATGACATTAGATCTAGGTGTTCAGTGACCATTCCTCCAACTTAACTATAATGAAAACTCCTGATGAAATTGATTTTAACTAGGAAAGTGAAAACGCCTTTCATTCAACTTGTACATGCTAACTAACATTACATGAGAAAAGGGCTAGTCTACTTGTATAAGTGAAGCTACTCTATTTTTCACATATCATCAAGTCCATAACCTACTTGCATGTATCAATTGATCTACTTTACAATTTCTTGAAAATTAGAAATCTAACTTTTAATATGTGTGTGGATTAAAAACACTAATACTATTATGTTTTGAAGTGAGGAAAAGAGGAGGATGGATTCATCGAAGAGCTTCTCTAGATAATCAAATAACAAGTTGGGGTTCATTATTCATCTAAACCAAGATAAGGTTGAAGTGGGGAGAAAAATAGGTAGAGTAAAATGGTGCTACAGGCCGGCTATAGGTGCTTCCACAAGAGGTCTTGTAATGATATAGGATGGGTTATGAGAGTCCTTTGAGGGTATAGATAGTGTTTTGAGGGTAGGAAGAGATGGATGAAGGTAGGAGGGAGTGAATGAAGTTTAGGGAAACCTCCTAGCCAAGTGCATGACCACTCATATCTCTATCTTGCAACGAGATGGATGTACACAGTGTCTCTAATTGATTAAACAAAATTAATATGGAAACATAGTTTGAGAGTAGTGTGAGAGGTAAAGGGAGAAGATGGAAAATTCCAAGTGGAGATGAAATATGTGGCCAACCATGTAGGTGAACACAATGCTACAACTAGCCTGCTACATGAATTAAATGATCAATAACACATTGACATAAATTTTCATGGAAAAGATAAGTTGAATTTGACAATAATCTTATTCTATTTCAGAATGCTACTCTAACCATTGAAATAACTCCTAGGTTGCAGAAAGTAAATATGAAAAATGATAACTAACATCTATCTATTTCTAGGAAATAATAAACAAATATTTTTTGACTAATATTGTGAATCTTTCCCAACACTTTTCCCAAAAGAGAGGTGATAAGGAAGCCTACAATCACAAATTTTTATAACTTAACATCTACTGCAATTAAAGAAAGACATTAAATTCTTATAAACAAGAACAAGAAAAAAAACATAAAAGGGAATAAAGCCTCTGGGTTGGGCCCAAATCCAAGGGTTTCAACTCTCTAGAACTAGCTTAGATGTAGCGTAATAACAAACTTCTCATTAGTAGAAAAATAGAAGTCTCATACATCACATGAAAGTTAAAAATAACAAGGTCAAGCCATGGGCTCAATAGCTACTCCTAGTTGAATAAAAAATTTGAATCCTAATGAGCCTTTCAGCTTGTTTATTTATACAAAAGGGTATATGATCGAATCTCCCTTGAAAATATGAGTGATTCCGACCTTGATCTCGAAAATTGTTGATCTTGTCCTCTTTGAGCTTCTCATTCACTTGGAGTTACTCGACTATCCGTTAATTCGATCTTGTGAGTGAGGATTTGGTGATCCCAAGCCGAGTTAGAGAGTTAAGGAGGTGGACAAGCCTCCTTAGATTCCCTCCTGGTTGTCTCCATAAAGCCTTTGCATAGTAATTGCCTAAAAAATGCTTCTCTTTCTTGCAATTTAATCACATTAGGCCACATACTATGACAAATAACTTTTACTATTCTTACTAAGAATATTATAACAAAAAATATGAATTAATGTGAGAAAAGGATAGTTTTAAGGTTGGAGGATAGCATAATGAACTTAAAGATATACATATGGATGGGACTCATGAGAAAGGCCATGACATGATTTCCTAGGTCTTCTCCCTATTTCCCTTCGAATTTTGGAATATCTTAAGGGATCATTTTGGGAATGGGTGGCCATTAATGGTCATGTGAAATTATGTCCTTAGTTAGCTTGCTTAAATCAAGAAGGTTTAAAGAAGCTAAAAACGTGACTTGTGAGTTGTCTTCCATCGCGAAACAATTTTGGATAGCTATATGTATGGGGGTTCCCTGATGAGGATGGTTACCCTAGTGAGCATCACATGGACTCCCGAGAGGGGAGTTATGGTGGATCCCCTGAGGGGTGGTGAAAGGGGTACTTTGAGGAGGAGGAGTTCCAAGAGAAGTTGCACTGATAAAGGAAGATCATATAATGGTAGTTGTGTGGTGACTTTTGCACCTAAACGACGAGAGACCTAGCATTCCTCCTAGTAATGGAGGGAGGTTTTAAGAACATCTAGATTGATGGGGACCCATGGGGTCCCCTATGGTGTTAAGTAGAGTGTGTGCTACTTTGTGTCAATGAGGGAAGAAGGTAATTATCAAATAAAATAAATCACATACATAAGACAAAGTGAAAAATAAGATGATTACTTTCCATTTAACTTAGACTATGTGATCAATCAAAGAAAAAAATGGTTTTCATTTGCTTCTACGTATGATAAAAGATCGTAGGAAGATCTATTCATCCTTACCATTCTCAAAGTAACTGGGCCTTATGGAGATATATTCTTATGGGTACTGGGGAAATCTCTCTAAATAATTGGCGGCGCTTTCCAACGTCCGAAGAATCAACCAAGGTAATGGATAAGGCTTTGGTGTTTCCCACACCTATACCTATAGGGATGGATTCCCTATGTTTTGGCCACTAAAGTACCTTTGTCCCATGTGAGAATTGAGCCTTTAGCTTCTTAGTAGTT
This sequence comes from Pinus taeda, assembly GCA_000404065.3. Classification (NCBI taxonomy): domain Eukaryota; kingdom Viridiplantae; phylum Streptophyta; class Pinopsida; order Pinales; family Pinaceae; genus Pinus; species Pinus taeda. The sequence goes on from APFE030764862.1 coordinate 69,778, forward strand.
AGTTACCTGTACTAAGCACTAAATGGGTCAAGTAGCCCCAAATAGTACCGCACGCACTGGACCTAAGCCAAACCTCATTTGAATCAGGAACGAGGGCTTCACTAGGGGAGAAATATCATACCACCTGGGTTCATATTGAGGGATATATATTGAGGAAAAAATGACATAATATATTGGGGGATATATAGGGGGTAAAAGGTTTTTATTTTGGAAAATATAAAAAATGGAGCTCAAAGTTAATGAAAAAATATGAAGGGGTATAAAAAAATGTTAATGAAAAAATGGATACCTACAATATCTAGTGAAAGTAGGGGTTTTTTAAATTGAGAAGTTGCATTGGGTTCATATTAGTAGGGAGTTAAATAATGTGATTTTTAGAGGGATTTTCCAATATGTGGTCAAATTAAGGGTATTGTTTAAGATTCCATGAACGCACGCGATATGTCAGAGGTTCACTGAGTGAATCCCCCATGGAATCAGGTCTCTGCCATTCTCGGGTATTATTTTCCTTGGGATGATTGACAAATTTTAAGAACCCTAAAAGTCAACTGCTATGCATCAAATATGTAACATGACAATGGAGGCTTATGGGATTCCTACCCCTAATGGTCCTAACCTGAACTATAAATTCTTTTTTGGCGCATGTGGGGAATTTAGTTGGTTCAAGTTATGGTTGCTTTTAAGGGTCTTGTTTCTCTTAGGGTGTGAGATGTAATTCAAAATAAGCTAAGTATAAAAAGCTCCAAAAACTAGATGGCTTCTTATACAAAGTTTATAGAAGCTTAGTGAGTGATGTGTAATTTTGTGGAAGTGATCAAGTGAACATGACAAGTGTGATAAAATGTCAATATTCAATGTTCTGTTACAATATCCTCCTAATTAAACTAGATTTCAATTGTTCCTTGCATGAAAAAGAAATGGCGTGTAGATAATGGACCACTAACTCTTTCTTATATTACACTATGTGTTCCTAAAGGGATATGGGAAACACAAGTTCTTTAAGAAAGGTTGTATATGCAAGCCCTGTTTCGCCTAAATGATGCAAGGGAAGAAAATATTACTTGATTTATGTAATGACACTTGACCCTATTCCCAAAACTAATGAAATGGAAAAAGAATGCTTTGTTTAGTAACAATATTTGTGGATCATGGGCCACTTACTCCTTTACTAATTAATCTATGTGATTTGCAAAAAATAGGAAAATAGATTGAAAAATATATGTGGAATTTTGGCCACTTACTTTTTCCCCTAATTAAGCTATGTGAGAATTTCAAATAAAAATAAAGATAATCTAATTACCCTACTAATTGTGATTAGTAAATAAATTAAGTAATCTAAACTGATTAGAAAAATATTGTAGAGGTGAAGGATATTCACTAATGGTTGCCAATCAGTTGGAAAAAATTTAAATTACAAGGAATTTTTTTCTTTATGGAAACTACGTGGGTTTTATCATGCAGAGATGTGGTTGCGCATCTGTTTGAGCAAAATCTGCATCCTACACATCTGTCTGTAAGAAATTCAGGCGATCAATAGAAAACTATAAAAATGCAAGTTTCTTGGCCACCAACAGGTCCAAAAGGTCCTATAAACATTCCACATAGATGATACATGCCCTGTGAGGTGCTAATGCAAAGAGAAGATTCTGCAGACACAACTGTTAGAGTAAAGAAAAATCCCTAGTGGACTTTCCAATCTTCTTGTAGTATTTTTGTAGCAATGAGGTACCAAAAGACACCTTCTTAGCAGTTGGTTGTTCCCTGCAAAGAAATACAATAAGTATGGTTGTTAGATCTTATACTTTTGTGAACCATATTGATAATAAGTTGGTCTTTTGTATTAATCACATAGTAGATATTTTGTCGACGTTACAAACCAACTAATGTGGTTCATCCTTAGGACGAATTGTAGAAAAATCAATTTTCACAAAGGTTTAACTAGTAGAGAAGCATCCTTGCCTAGAATTAGCCATTAGGAACTAACCGTTAAGAAAAAGTTGTTAAGAATTAGTTAGGGAGATATAATATTAAATTAATTATTAATTGTTTAATTATAATTTCAATGTTTGAATAAATTAGGGTATATAATGTTATAACATAATATAATACTAAAGTAATGGGATAACTGTCTTATATTTATTAATAATTTAATGTCAATGTTAAAGCTTAAAATTAAAAAATTAAAAGATTTATTTAAAGTTATAAATTAGTATCATAAGAAAAAAGCGGTTATAATTATATTAATAATGTAAATATTAAAGATAAAATTAAAACTTAAATGTATTATAAACAAAGGAATCAAATATAGTAAAATAACTAATAATAAAAGGATAGGGAACAAAGAACACAAGGGACGAGAAACAAGGATAGAAAGAAAAGGCTGAATGAAGAAAGAACAAATGAAGACAAAGAAATGAAAATGGAACAAAAATCATGAAAAAAGAGAATAATCAAGAGGGGAGGGTCGAGATCTAGCTTCTGCTTAATTTCCAACGATTATCCCTATTGAGATTGATAGAATTCTTCTCAATGTCAATGGCTTCTCTTAGTTTTCTATTATGGAAGTGATCAACGTTAGTGATGAAAAGGGAATCCTCAATGCAAACATGGTGATTCAATTTCACAACATGTTCAGTTAAGGCCAATGAATGAGAGAGATTATGCCTAATATCTACCACACGTTCTTGTATTCTTTGGCTTATGAACTGACCAGTCTCTATGATGTAAGGAATCCCACAAGAGCATGAAATTGAGTATACTCGGTTCATGTCCTTAGGGTTAACAAGGTATTTAATAGATCTAAGATAATTTCTAATGGTATTAAGGGGTTTGAACGTAGAAATAACTTTTTTCTTTTTAAGGACATGAGAAATATTATCCGTGGTCCCTTGGATGAAGGGAAGAACCACATTGGAAATATGATCATCATGAGTAGGTTTAACACAAGACTTTTTACAGGATATTTGAAAAGCCCCGAGGCCCTCTTGTCTATTGTAGCCATTATTTTCAAGCACTTTTAGAAGATGAAATTTTTCTTCACCCAAGTGATTCTCATAAAATATCCTTAGAGAATGGGTGGAAAGAGTGTTAAGAACCCCTACCTTCTGGTCTAGAAAATGATGAGAAGTGGCATGGAGGTATTTTTTTGTGTGATTTTTTGCACAAAACTTGGTGAGAAACAAAACCATATTCCATTCTAGAGAGGAGAATATCAAGGAAAGGAAGGTTCCCATTAACCTCAACTTCCATCATGAGTTTTATGGATTGATATTGGGAATTAAGATGATTGAGAAACAAATCCAATTTCTCATGACCATGGGGCCAAATGACACAAGTGCGATCAACAAACCTTTTCCATTTCTTAGGGAGGAACGCAGTAGAGGCCAAAGATTTGGTCTCAAAATCTTCTAGAAATAAGTTAGCAACTATGGGGGAAAGATGAGAAGCCATTGCAACCCCACAAGTTTGTTCAAAGACCTCACCTTGGAAGCTAAAGAAAGGTTGAGGTAAGGCATAGACCTACCAATTTGATTGTGTCATTGTTGGTAACCTAATTAATGACTTCGATGGCCTCTTGAATAGTGATTTTGGTAAAAAGGGAAACAACATCAAAGATAACTAATAAATCACTTGGGTCAAGCCTAAAATCCTTAACCTTGTTGATAAATGAGGCAAAGTATTTGACGAGAGACTTAGTGCAACCAATAAGGAGTTTGAGCTTTTGAGCCAGGTATTTAGTGAGAAGATAAGAAGGCTGACCTATTGTATTGACAATAGGTCTGAGGGGATCCCAAATTTATGGACCTTTGGGAGGCCATAAATCCCGGGGGTAAGAAAATTTCTTTCAATAAGATTTTTGCTGCTAGGATTAAGAGAGTTATTAGATATTATGGCTAGCATGATTTCTTTTAAAACTTTATTAAGGGGATTATTTTTAAGCTTAAAGAAACTACCACTATTATGAAGATGGTTGAGCATTTAATACCAAATACCAAATACCCTTAAGACAAAAAATCTACTCTGTGATTAATCCAAAATAAAAACTTATTAATAGTATGGTTGTTGTTAGTGGACAAGCATGAAGAAACAAAGCATTGCAAATGGTGAAAATAATGCATATCAAACATAAACTAAAACAAAAAGGCAAACACAAAAATAATTCTTAATGAAGAAAACAAGTCAACATAATTATGGAAATGGCTCCCATTATTGACTGCTAGTGATAAAAGAAGATTACACATAGAAGAATACTAAACACTTGAAGATAATCCTTTGAGCTATGGTGCTAAAAAATCCTCAACAATGAGGTTCATTTGTTCAATATCTTTGCAAGATTATCCTCTCTATCAAACAAGTATCAAGCCTCTCTCAATGGTGCAATCATCTCCACACTGGATGGTGGATTTCTAAGAATAAATTATGCCAACACAATAGTGCTCTACTTATTTCGCTTGAATAATCAAATGAAGGGTTGCTCTGATAGAAATTTATTGAGCATAACATTGTCTTCTCTTTGGTTCTCCCAAGAATTGTTTCTATAAAATTTTTTGAATCACTCTTCCCTCTCTTGGTTCATGAATGAAAATGAATTATGAGTAGGACAGGAGAATTCCTTTGAGGGCTGCATATCTTCATGGTGACTCGAATTCAACTATCCTTGACTGGAACCTATTAGGGAATCATCTTTCAAATGTGGGAAGTGGTCCCTTTGTTGAGTTGGGTATTTAGTCAACTGCGCAGATTTCGAAGGAAATGTCACACTATCACATGGTTATCGAAGGGAAAGCCACAAAATACCAATTTTATACATTAGACCTTAGGAAAATTTATTTTTTTTGAACTTCATAATGTCTTTAGCTGGAAAATAGAAAATATTCACTTGTGCATTTTGCTAGACAACTTTGGGCTTCTTTTGGATTTTACAAATATGTGTACAATTTTCTAGTGTTAACAATAATTTATAGATCAATAGTCCTCTTAGGCTAATGATAAGTAAAAAAACAAGCTCATGAATGCATACAAGAATCTGTTCATTTACTCAAGAATTACATAGGAAATCAACATTCCTCAAGCATGGAGAAAATTGCATTCCACATTATATCACAAGCATCATTCCAATACATTGAGTCAATACCAAAATGATTTTAAGCAAACACATCAAACATATGCTTAAAATTTAGGGTACAAAGGCTTGAGTGTGTAGTTATCTTTTTATAAAATGTGCTAAAAAACTAAGATTGGGACTTCAACTCTTCATCTAACATTAGGCACACTGCAACCAAGTATTTCTTGGTAATCACCCCCAAGCAAGATTCTAGAGCTTGAGGATGAATGCTTAAGATATTAAACCAATGGCAACAATTGAAATAGGGACTCCATAGGACCATTGTTATGCAACGAGGTCACAAAATAAAAGAAGAGATAGATCAACGACTTCAAAATAAGCCTCTTCGAGGGGGAGACCTCCTTTACATTACACAAATGAATATTTCTTAGGTGATCAAACGTCAAAACCTCCTTTCTATATATATGAGTCTAAGGAGTCACAATATAGTCAGAGTCGACATAACCATAATAATGTAAGGGTACAACAATAACAATAGTGGGCTTCTATGGGGCACAATAATAACAATATGGGGACAACATCGACACAACAATAACAAATAAGGGGCTGCAATGACAATAATAATGGGGGAATACACTAGTATTATAGGGACCTAACATTCCCCTCTCCTTCAAAAAAGTGTTGTCCTCAATGCTTGAGTAGTTCTAGATGCTTCTGTATAAAAATCTCATCCTCCCATGTGGAATCTTCATCAAGTAAGTTCTTCCACTTGATGAGATACTTTGAAATTGATTGATTCCATAGTTGTCAAGTTCTTGTTTCTATGACTACTTCAGGTTCCAATATGACTTTTCCTTCCTCGTTAAGTTTTGGAAATATTTTTTGAACTGGGATCTTGTCACCTATAACCTTATTTAAGCATGAAACATGCAAAACTGGGTGCACTAGGGAAGGCGCAGGAAGCTCCAATTTGTATGCCATAGTACAAATCTTTTTCAACACCTTATACATACCATAATACTTTGGTGATAATTTATTATCCTTATTATATTGCTTGAGGGACATTTGTTTGTATGGATGTAGTTGTAGAAATACCCAGTCACCTACATAAAAAATTCTTTCACTACTATGTTAATCTCCCTATTGTTTCATTCTATTCTACACCAAAGTGAGGTTATCCTTTAAGAGTTGGAGAACTTGTTTTTGATGCTCGATGTGATATTCCACTGCTTGAACCTTAGAATTTTCTCTTAAATATGAAGTTATGGATGGTGGATGATATCCATAAAGTGCCATAAATGGGGTAATTTTTGTTGCAACATGGAAGGAAGTGTTATACCACCATTTAGCTAGAGGCAACCACTTGACCCATTATGTCTATTTATCAGATACAGAGCAAAAAAAATATCCTTCCAAATATTTGTTCACTATCTCAATTTTCCCATCAAATTGAGGATGATAAGATGAGCTATGAGCTAACTGAGTACCCAGACAAGAAAATAATTCCATCCAAAAATTTCCAATGAAAATGGGATCTCTTAGAGTTTGTAGGTTTCTATGGTGAGGATTTTGATGTTGAGATTTCAGAGCATCCATAGCATTCATTTTTAATTCGATGTTTTGAGTCAAAACCATGAGTCATCATGAGGAAAAGCCTATAAAGAAGATAAGCGAAAGGATGAGATAAATATACAATAAAAGAGGGGAAAACGGAAAAGTGTCAACCAAAAAGCCTAAGACAAAAATATAATTTTAACTTTTAATTTCAAATTATTATTATTTATAATTTCTATATGCATTCCAATTATCGTTTTAATGTCAATACTATAAAGGTGATTTAATACTATAAATAAATTAGGTTAATATATAAAATTAATTTAGGTATGTATAAAGAATGTAATGTATAATAAGGTGATTAGATATATTATATTTCAATCTGATTATCAATTTTTATTATTTTAATGATAATTTTAAAACTAACAATAATTATTGATTTACAATTGTAGTTTTAATTGATATTATTTTAATGATAATTTTAAAACTAACAATAATTATTGATTTACAATTGTAGTTTTAATTTTACATTTTTAATTTTAGGTCATAAAGTTAATTTGGAATCTAGGTCTTTCTAAAATATAAGTTAATTATGTTAATTAGTAATTTTACTTAGTATATTTATAAAATGGTATTTTAATGAGTTAATTAGAATATTAAGGATATATTTTTATTTAATCTAATATTTTATTAAGAATAATAATAATATGCCAAAGCTTAATAATAATATTGTATTATTAGTATTAATTATAATTTCAATAGTAATAATGTTTATTACTACTATTGACAAAATAATTAATGTTGCTAATAGAACTATTATTATCAATCTATGGAACCACATAATTTTTTATTAGTTGAATAATAAGGAGGGCTAAAAAGTAAGTGGAATCAATGAAAGTGGACCATCATGAGGGGGATGGGTTGATGAAAATTTAAGGGTAGAGATTACTTATACAGGGGGATGACGAAAAATTTATAGAAGGGTAAAGGGGCAGGAGAAAAAAAGTGTGTCATGAGAAAATGAAAGTGCAAGGTTAGGGAGAGAAGTCAAACAAGGGGAGATAGGAAGGTCAGTAGGTAGAAGGAGATGACAAAGTATGGTCTTGTGAGAGTAAACAAATCCAGTTCTTGCTTACTTCCCAACCTCCATCCCTATTCATATTGTGAGGATGTTTTATAATTTCAAGGGATTCCCTTATTTTTCATTTATATTTATGGTTTTCATTAGAGATAACTTTGTTGTTTTCAAGACATATATGGTGACAATTTTTTTCTGAATTCTTTGCCAGGGCGGATGATCAAGTTCTTCCATTTCTGATGTCTACATCATGTTCTTTTAGTATAACCTTGAAAGATCTTCCTGTCTCACCAATGTAACACTTTCCACAAGAACATATGACTTTATAGACTCCCTTCTATTGGAGATGAGTAGGTTTGTCTTTGACAAATATCATTCTTTTTCTAATGGTTAATAGGGGTTTAAAATAGGTTTCAATTTCCTTATTTTTGAGAACCCTAGCCATCTTGTTAGTGACTCCTTGAAAGTATGGAAAATACACCCTCCTGTTGGTAACTTGTGTGTTTGTCATGGTTTTGTTGTTTTTATCTTTGGATTTGGATTTACTGATGTTTTTAATGATTTCCACATTTTTGTATCCAATTCTTTCAAATACCTTACTTAAATATTGTATTTCTTCTTCTGTATGCGAGGTGTCAGATATTTTTAAAACCCTTGTGAAAAGAGTTTTAAGAACACCCATTTTCTGAGCAGGGTGATGGCGTGACTCAGCATGTAGATAGTTATCATTGTGCACTTTCATTATGAACACCTTGTGTCCCAATGATCCATATTCATTTCTTATGAGGAGAATGTCAAGGAGTGGTATTTTGTTGTTTTCTTCATCCTCCATTATAATCATGATGTCATTAGATATGTTGTTGAGGTGATCGAGAAAGTTACCTAACTCCTTGTCACCATGCTACCAATTGATGCTTGTGTCATCTAGAAACCTAATCTAGACTTCAGGTTTTAATGTGAAAGTGTCAAGAGCTTTCTTCTCAAATTTCACCATAAAGAGGTTAGCTAATATGGGGGATAGTAGAGATCCCATGGCTTCTCCAGTTGTTTTTTCAAATAATTCACCTTGGAAGGTGAAATAAGTGGATCATAGACATATTTCAGCGAGCTTTGTGGTTTGAGGGTTAGTGACTTCTTTTACAACATGTACAACTTCCTCCAAAGGGATCTTAGTGAATAGTTGGAAAACATCAAAACTTACAATCTTATCGCCCGGTTCCATCTTTTCCTTTTTAATGAATTCAAGTTAATGGTTAGAATCTTTGATGATTGAGCTAGTATTGCCCACAAGAGGGGCCAAGATGCTAGCAACATATTTTTCCAATTCATATGTGGGTTCTCTGATAATGTTCACTATAGGTTGGAGGGGGCACCACCTTTGTGGATTTTTGGTGCCCCATAAATTCGAGGGGTGATTTCACTATCATGAGACAAGAGCTTCTTCAATTTTTCATCCAGGTTAGAGTCTCTGATGGATTTTTTAACAATTCTAGTGATTTTGGAAGCAAAATGGGATCTATGTTGTTTACAATAATATTTGAGTTTCTATGTAGATTTTTAATTGTTTCCATAAATGTAGTAGCAACTATACTAGCTTTAAATGGATGAGTTGATGCACAAAAGTGTGCATACTTGGCAAGTCTATCAAATACTAACATGATGACACTCTTTCCTTTGGACTTGGATAAACCTGTGATAAAATCCATTGGAACCCCTCCCAACATTGATTCTGAATGGATAAAGGTTGTAATAGACCTAGGGTCTTAATTGTTTCAACTTTATTTTGTTGGAAAACCAAACATTCCATCATAAACTTTTGATTATCAGATTTAAAGCCATCTCAAAAAATTCATTCTTAACCCTATGGTAAGTTTTTAAAAATCCTCAGTGCCCCCCTAAGGAGAGGTGTGCAATTCTAGAAGAATATTTTGTTTGAGTTGTGAATTCTTATAGAGGTATAAGTGATCATTGTACCACAATGAATAATTTTTCCAACTAAATGTATCATATGTACTAGGATCTTTCTGCAACTTTTGAATGAGTGGCCACACTCCTTTGTCATTCTTCAATTCATCCCTTTCTTCATTTATCCAATCTGGCTGGATAGTAGAAATGGCACAATGAAATGCTTCCACATTCTCATCATTTCTTGAGAGTTCATATGCAATAACATTTTTCTTCCCATTTTTGTAGATGTTTCAAAGTCATGATCCAACATATTTGTGAACCATTTTTTCTGCTCTTATGAAGATAATATTTGTTATAAAAAGTATTTAAGACTATCATGATCCATTTTTACCTTGAAATGTCTTCCCATTAGGTAGGTTCATCATTTCTTAAGTGCATGCAGTACTTCCAACCTTTCGTTCTCATAAATAGCTTTGTGTAAATATTTTCCTTTGATTGGACAAATTTCAAAAGCAATGGGTCTTACTTATTGCATTAAAACAACACCAAATCCATTTCTTGAGGCATCAAATTCCACAATAAAGGTTTTTGTGAAGTATGGCATAGATAATATTGGTGCTTCGCACATTGCCTCTTTAAGATGTTCAAAGGGCTTCGTTGCTTTTGGAGTCAAAGAAAATGCACCTTTCTTCAGTCATGTTGCTAGAGGTGTTGATATTCTCTCATAATTATTAACAAACTTGTGACAATATCTTGTCAACCTGAGAAATACTCACAGATGCTTTGTGGATGTGGTAATTTTCCATTCCTTAATGGATTTAATTTTCTAGGGTCTATCTTAACACCTTCATGAGATATAATATGACCTAGACATTCCACCTCTGGTATTCCAAAGAAACATTTGGAGGTTTTTGCATATAATTGTTTCTCCTCCAATAGTTTGAGCACCCTCTCAACATGTTGAACATGATCCTTCCAAGATTTGTTGTAGATTAGTGTATCATCAAATGCTAATTTTTTTTTTCTATGGAAGAGTTTGAAAATGGAATTCCTAAAGCCTTGAAATGTAGAAGGTGCATTTATAAGGCCAAAGGGCATGACACAAATTTCATAATGACCCTCATGAATTATAAATGTTGTTTTTGGAATGTATTCAGTATTCATTATGATTTGATGATATCCTGAATGAAGATCCAACTTGGTGAAGTAAATTATTCCATGTAATTCATCCAATAATTCATCAATGAAAAGAATGGGAAATTTATCTTTAATAATGACCTTTTTGAGTTCCCTATAATCCATACACAAGCTCCATGATCCATCCTTCTTGTGCACTAATACTACTAGAGTAGAGAAATAACTTTGACTAGGTTGAATTATACCAGCCTCTAGCATTTCGGGAACCATATTTCAATTTAACTCTTTTGGTCATAGATATATCTGTAAGGCCTGATTTTTGGATGAACACTCCTTGGAATCAAATGAATAGCATGATCATGATCATGAATAGGTGGAAGGCCTTTGGAAGTCTTGAATACCCTGGAATGATTTTCCAAGACTTTTTGGAGATCTGGAAAAATAAATTATTTCGATGTGGTAACATCTAGTGAACATAATTGTACAATTATGCCACATTGTTCTTTCTTTAGAAGCTTCATCACGCCATTAGATTTGATTATCTTTAACAGTTTCCCTGTGATTCACCTTAATTAAATTTCCTTTCCTTCCCAAAACATTTTCATGAAAAGTTCTTGAAAATAAAATCTATTGTATTCATAGATAGTAGCCATTGGACTCCTAGAACAATATCGACACCACCCATTGGAATGCAAAGAATTATATTATTCAATACATATTATCTCGTGGAAAGCTTGATATTGAGCCACTTTCTAGAGAATTTTATGGTTCCTCCATTTGCAACCATCACTTGACACTGTAGTGCTGGATATAGGAAGCAATTAAATTCCTTGGCTATCTTACATTGAATAAAATTATGGGTACTGCCTGAATCAATCAACACTATTACCTTTTTCTTCTTGATATGTTCTTCAATCATGAGAGTTTGAGGAGTGGTAATTCTTGCCAATGCATTACAAGATATGGTTGGATTCATTTATTCTTTCTCTACGGTTTTTTCCTGGTGTATATCCTCTTCTTTTGATGTTTCTTGTTCCTTTTCTTCCTCCTCTTCACAATCTATGTAAAATCATTTCTTCTCAGCACAATTATGACCTTTAGTGTATTTTTTATCACAACTATAACAAAGCCCTTTTTCTCTTTTTTCTTCCAATTGTTGTGGTGTCAACCTTGTAGGTTGTGGAAGGCTAGGGTAAAAAACACTTCCATCTTTATAGTTGTGAGTGGTAGGATTCCTTGTTGCCATAATTTTGCCTTCAATTTTTATTTCCAACCTGAATGCCTTCTCCAATGAATTAGGTTCCCAAAGGAAAACCTCATGTTGGATCTTATACTTTAAAGTACTTATGAAAACATCAATCCTATTCTCTTTTGGAATATGTTTTACCCTTATATTCAATTTTTGGAAGTCCTTAATGTGCTACACCATTAAGCCCTTTTGTTTGAGATTTATCAATTGGCTAAAGAAGGTGTTTTTCTTTGTATCCTCATAATGTGCTATCATTTCCTCCATAAAAATTGACCATGTGACATTTTTTTTTTGACAGAAAATCCATGGATACCATAAAAAATGATTGGGTTCCAAATATAAAGTTGCAATGTGTACCCTTTGTGTGTTTTGTACATTATGGAGATCAAAATATTTATCCACATGTAGTATCCAAGTTATAGGGTCCTTACCATCAAAATTACTCATATCAAGTCTTCAATCCAACGTTAGAGTCTATGAAATCATGATTAAAATTTATTTTGTTCTCATCATGAGTTTCCTTTACTACCCTTTGTCAAGTCTATCTTTAAATCTTCCATGTTGCCTTTAAATTTTTCTTCTATACCACCCATCTTAGCTTCCATTTCATTCTTTAAACCATCCATCTTAGCTTTCATTCCATTCTTTAAACCATCCATTTGATCTGAATTTAAACAGGAACACAAAAAATTACAGAGATAACCATAAACACAAATATGTAGTGGAAATAATACTTAATTTCATTAATATAAAATACTGAAATATGCTTACAAATAGTAATGGAAATAAACCAGCTAGGGCGATGGTAACTTATCTCTGAGAAGAGATGTGGTGGCTACATGCCTCTGAACTGTGTTACAATGAGGCTCGAAGGCCTATTTATTGTTGAGAAACAATAGAAAACCCTTCACATCCCAAAACCTAACCCTAGAAGATGAAACACCAAATTGTGGGCCTCGTTTGGGTAAATTGGTACATCAATTTCCCGGGGTCATAACTTTGGCACCCGATCTCCGTTTGATGCGTACAATAGCTTTTTAGAAATATCTATCCGAGAAATACCAGTTTGAAAAGGGCAACATTGGATTGTGGAGCCATGTCATCCCGGGATTTCCCAAAAAACATCATTTAGGGCCTTAAAATGGCTCTGGAAGTTCAGGACTCGAAAAACTGCTAAAAATGGTAAGTTGTGCTACAATTAAGGAAACTAAAAATGCTGAGAGAAACAATGGTGGGGGTCTAGGTGGACTTGGCAGGTGGCCACCAATATCCACCTGGATCATTCCTCCCCCCTTACGAAGCAATGGTCCACATTGCGTTGAGTTCCACCTTGAGATGAAGAAGCTTCTACTGAGCTGGGTCTCTGGTGAGCTGTTCTGCAATCTCTAATGTGTCCAAAAATGGTGGGAAGCATGGTCGACGATAGTCCACATTGAACACTTGGTGTAAGCGAAGGAATGGAGGAATGTTGTGCTTCAAAGAATTGTTACCCGTAGCCTTGGTACTGGTGTAAGGACCATGTCAGAGTGGTCTGAGTTTCTGATGGGTTCTGGTAAGGCGTTCTCTTTATAGATGTAACCAAACTTTGTCGCCCACCTGAAACTTCTGTGGTACCCCTGTGGGTGAGGAGAAGTTGTTCCTGTGTTCTATCATGACCGTATCTCTTTGTTGCTACTGCTGCGTGGAGGAACCCTTTGCGAGGATCATGAATGTAGCAATGATCTTCCCCTTACTTTGGGAGCGAACCAGACAGAAAATGAATTTCCTAGTCTGGGAGATGAGCTTGCTTCCTTTCCTGGAAGTGATCAAAGAGGTGGTGGTAGGTGGGGCTACCTTTGGTATCCTGTATAATGAACTATCCAAAGAAATAATAACAGAACGAGGCCTTGACTCATACACAACATGTCGCCTCCATAAGTATGGTTGGCCTAATAGCACATCACAAACATCCAGAGGTGTAACATCACACAATACCTCGTCTGTGAAGGGCTTGATGCTGTATGGAAGGCAACACTACTGGTGAACTTTGAGATCTCGTCCTTCATGAAGCCACCCAATATTGTATAGCTGTGGGTGTGGTGTAGTCGGTAGGCCCAACTGTTTCATGACCTCTGCTGAAATGAGGTTCTTTTGGCTGCCACTGTCGACAATGAATTGTAGTGGCGATCCCTTCACCGACATTTGTGAGTGGAAAAGACGCTCCCCCTCCTCTGGATCTTCGGGTTCATTCTTCTAGATCTTGGCGATGGCAATAGTTGCGTTGGGATTTGCATCAATGATATGCTTCCCTTTGCCATTCCCCTTGTTGGGTTCTAGCTCAGGGTTAGAACATGCATTTGATTCAGAAGCCTTCAAATCGACGATCAATGACTGCTTGGTCCAACACTCACTTGTGTTATGAGTGGGACCCTTGTGGAACTCACACCACTTTCCTGTGTCCTTCTTTGGCTTCATGGTGTTGTTATTTTCTTGTGGCTTCAACGAGTTGTCTTGGGTCACACCGCCTTGGCTTTGTCCTTTGGGCTTCGAATTTGCAGAACCAAAGTCTCACTTCTTCTATTTGAACTTTTGCTCGATTTTGACAGTGTATCGGTACGCCGCGCTGAGCGAGGAGATGTTTAGGAACTCCATCTCTTCCTGGATGTATCTGTGTAGGTAGTCGCAGTATTTGAGTACCAGATGCAGCTCAGAATCTTTGATACCCAACTGTGTGCAAAGGGTATGAAAAATGTTGGTGAACTCTGACACATCTTGGTCCCTTCCCTATCATAGCATGGTCCATTTGATATATTTTTCCTCATAGCTTTTGACATGGTAGTACTGCTCCTTGACGGCATCCCGGAAGTCATTCCAAGTGGGTGTGGCTAAAAATAATGAGCCTATACTTTCATCCTTCTACTCATAGTAGGTTTGCCAGCAGTCCTTGACGTGGGGGGCTACTTTGAGAAGAGTGAAAAAAATCTTTTCCCGACTTGAAAATTCATGAACAGAAAAATAACCCTCTAGCAGATTTAACCATTTATCTACAACATCTGCGTCTATTTGACCCTCGAATATGGGGATTACAAAATTAACTTGTACCTTAAAGGGCATGGCATTTCCAAAGTAGCTGCTGGAAGCCGATGCGTCACTTCTGGGTAGCTGTTGAAGGATCCGAGCAAAGCTGTCCATCATCGCATTCCATTGTCACTCGAGGGCTTTTTCGAGCAAGATTTTGATAGTATCTCCTACCCCTTCATATTTCTTCTCATCCGCCATGTGAGGCCGTCAGGATTTGCGAGGTTGGTCTTGCAAAGGTTTGACCAATTCAAGCCCTAACTCATATCCCGACCTCGTTGGGGACATGCAAAGAAAAACAGAGAAAAGGTAGATTGCTCTGATACCACCGATCCAGATTTAAATAGGAACACAACAAATTATAGAGATAACCATAAACACATATGTGTATTGGAAATAATACTTCATTTCATTAATGTTAAATACTGAAATATGCTTACAAATAGTAATGGAAATAAACCAGCTAGGGCGATGGTAACTTATCTCTGAGAAGAGATGTGGTGGTTACATGCCTTTGAACTATGTTACAATCAGGCTCGAAGGCCTATTTATTGTTGAGAAACAATGGAAAACCGTTCACATCCAAAAACCTAACCCTAGAAGATGAAACACCAAATTGTGGGCCTTGTTTGGGTAAATTGGTACATAAATTTCCTGGGGTTATAACTTTGGCACCCGATCTCCATTTGACACATACAATAGCTTTTTAGAAAGATCTATCTGAGAAATACCACTTTTGGAAGGAAAACATCGGTCCATGGACCCATGTTTCCCCTTGATTTCCCAAAAGACATCATTTAGGGCCTCAAAATGGTTCCGACAGTTCAAGACCCGAAAAATTGCTAGAAATAATAAGTTGTGCTACAATTAAGGAAATTGAAAGTGATGAGAGAAACAATGGTGGGGGTCTAGTTGGACTTGGCAGGTGGCCACCAATATCCACCTGGATCACCATCTTAGCTTCAATTATGTTTTGTGAGAGAGAAATTTGTTGCACTTGGTCTCATAATTTTGATATATCATGTTGCATTTCTTCCTCTTCTTTGTGTCATAGTAGAGACTTTGGGTTTCTTACTAGGTGTTACCATTTTATTTCTTTTGAGCATTATCTAATGATCATTTTCATCACTATTCCCTTTTAATCACCTCAAACTAATTTTTCAAACAAAACTTATGCAAATTTTTAAAAAGACTACACATCGTTTTTCACTTTGTAGGAGCTCTATATTGAATTTGTTGTATCCCTATAATTTCGGATTTCCAAGGTATGAACATCTGTATTATGGTAGCCCTATAAGTCCTCTTTCCATCCCCACAAGTATGTTCAAGATTGGATTTTCCAAGAAATAGTTCTGCCCAATATCCCATAATGGCTTGATTATAGACCAGTTCAGTAGAGTGAACTTGTACAACATGCGACCTTCGACCTGAAAATAATACCCAATACACTACAGTCCATCCTATTTCTATCACATTTTACGAAATTTGAATCTGGTGCTTAGAGAGAAAGTTATGATGATTTTCCCAAGGTCAGATGTTTGAGATGGAATTCAGGAGCCTACAAAAATCCTAACTTCCTTGGTTCATATCTGCTAAAATATAGCGAGAAATGGTCCGAAATGTGGAGACAATGTTCATGACTATTTCACCTAAAATGGTTTTTTTAATCTTTTGAAGCTTTGAGGACAAGACGTTATAGAGAAAATACCATGATGACTTGTTTGAAGTAGCGAACCCCTAGAATCCAAAGCTCTCATACAAAATGTTATGCAACCAACTCGCAAAATAG
The DNA here is from genome assembly GCA_000404065.3 of Pinus taeda. Taxonomy (NCBI): domain Eukaryota; kingdom Viridiplantae; phylum Streptophyta; class Pinopsida; order Pinales; family Pinaceae; genus Pinus; species Pinus taeda. Next base: position 86,615 of record APFE030764862.1, read on the forward strand.
AAGAAGAGATAGATCAATGTCTTCAAAATAAGCCTCTTTGAGGGGGAAACCTCCTTTACATTACACAAATGAATGATTCTTGGGTGATCAAATGAAAAAACCTCCTTTCTATATATAGGAGTCTAAGGGGTCACAATATAGTCAGAGCCGACATAACAATAATAATGTAAGGGCACAACAATAATAATATTGGTCTTCTATGGGGCACAATAATAAAAATATGGGGACAACATTGGCACAAAAATAACAATAAGGGGATGCAATGACAATAATAATTGGGGAATACACTAGTATTATAGGGATGTAACAACCATCCACCTCCACTCACCAACTAATTAGTGCAGTCAGTCGCTCACAGGGAATCCAAAGGTTTTCCACCACCAATCTTTAGTTACTTCAATAATAACTTTAACTCTACCATCACAAGTTGAAATAGGATGTCTCAAGGCTACCTCACCTCCACCCACTAGCTATCAAATTAATTAAATAAAGACAATGAACCACTTCTCTCTCGTACAACCATCATTTACTCAAGAGATGAAATCAATATCATTAGCTGAAACATGCTTTCTCAAGCCAACAGTTCCTTCACCTATCAACTATACAAAATTTTCACATCAGGAAGGGAACACTTCCTTTTGTACAAAGGGACTTAAAATACAACATCCTAACATATCTAGGCATTTAGACATAGAGATTATAAATTTATATGTGGATAGAGAGAGAGATAATGTTAATGCTAAGGAGACTTTATTAGTTGTGTTACCTTTGAAGGAATAGAAGTGCACTCCCCGACATCTTCTTAGTGGAACTTCAACCTATGTTGTTAGCCTAAGCCCATGGAACTACCATCAGGTGTTATCATCCTACTAGTCCTGGGTGGCTGCACCTCTAAGAAGTTATCAACCAACATACTCTCTAGTGGATTTATTAGCCCTGTAAGGCACAAAGACTACTTAGTGACTATCAACTGAAAATCCTTTTGGGTTTCTTTACTAGACTATAATCTGATCTTACTTTGTAACTATCATCCAACAAGCCTTATGCATTTCTCAGTGGGGCTATCATCACAGTTATGCTTGGCGAATATTATCCATCAAGCCTCATGGGTTTTTCAGTTGTGTTATCATCAGATCTCATCCTCATCCTGATGTCCTTGTCTGTTGTTCTTCACTTTTCCCTCCTAATAAATAATTTTCATCCCTAGGAAGCTCTTGGCCTCCCTCTTTTCTTTTTCCCCTTTCTCTACCTATGCATATGAATCTTCAATGATTCTCTAGTCCTCCTCAGCATCCAATTCATGTTTTCATTCTCCAAAGAAAAATCGTATGTCCCCTTTACATGGACTTTATAGATTGCTACTGTAACTGTATTATCAGTTGTTTATGGATAGGCATGCCTTGTTTCCCATCCTTCCAACTTAGTCATTGTGGTTCTATTTTTTATGTGGTCATGTGGATTTTGTTGTCACATCTACCTAAGCCACTCCTTAGCCCACTCTACCTTCCTGGCATCACAACCCATTCTTTCATTTCATTTTTTCCATTTTCTTACAATTTTTTAAAGAGGATCACGAGCTTCATCATTATTTTAACAACTTAGTTAATTTCATGTTCAACTCATTTAAGGTAGGTAGTTCATCCATCATGCTGAAATTAAATATCCCATCTTCTTCAAGCAATCTCCCTTCCCCAAGCTCTATAATACGTGTTCCAATTTCTCAGTCATTTTAATTTATGGTTACATAATTAAAAGGAAATGTTTATAAGGGGAATTAACCTATGGGGGGTGTCACAATTAATCTAAAACCAAATTTCTATTTCTAAATTTTCGTTAATTGATGGATATTAGCAATGAAGTTATGGATTTTTCAAGGTTTCATGTTATAATGATTTTTTTTGGTTATTTAAAACCTTTTTCCTCTCCCACTCTTCGGACCTCAAATCATGCCTCAAAACTCATTCATGCTTTAGAGATCTTCATTCTCTCTCCTTGGGTCTCAAACTTCCTCACACCTTTGTTCATGCACATTATTTCTTCTACTTGATCCATAATAAATGTGCTCACTGATCCTATTATTTATATAAATTTATGCAGACCTCTACTTAGACTATATTAACATTCATTCTGCTTCATTAAGGAAACTTATAACAATCCCCCTCCTAAAATTGACATTAATAACAATATTATTCATAACAATATTCCATTTTTCATTAATGGAAACTTCTAAAACAAATTCAAGAATGTTATCTAAATCCTCTTACCTACAACTTCTCTCCCTTTTTACATCAATGCAAAAGGGTTTCTCTGTTATGAAACCAGCTCACAAAAAGATAGAAAAGAGAGATCAATGCCTTACAATTCAGCCTCTTCGAGGGGGCAATCTCCTTTACATTACACAAATGAACAATTCTTGGATGATTCAAATGAAAAAACCTCCTTTCTATATATAGAAGTCTAAGGAGTCACAATATAACCCAACCGACCTAACAATAATAATATAAAGCCACAAAAATAACAATAGAGGGATTGTATGGGGCACAATAATAAAAATATGGGGACAATAGGGGCACAACAATATTAATAAGGGATACAACTATAGTAGTAATGGGGTAATCACTAGTATTATAGGGACCCAGCATGCCCCTCTCCTTCAAAAAAGTGTTGTCCTCAATGCTTAAGTAGTTTTGGATGCTTCCATATAAAATTCTCATCCTCCCATGTGGAATATTTAGCAGATAAGTTCTTCCACTTGATGAGATCCTCTGAAATTGATTGATTTCGTAGCTGTCGAGTTCTTGTTTCTGTGACTGCTTCCGGTTCCAATATAATTTTTCCTTCCTCATCAAGTTCTGGCAATATTGTTTGAGCTAGGAGCTTGTCGCTTATAACCTTCTTTAAACATGAAACATGGAAAACTGGGTGCACTCGAGATGTTGCAGGAAGCTCCAATTTGTATGCCATAGTACCAATGTTTTGCAACACCTTGTATGGACCATAATACTTTGGTGATAATTCATTATTTTTCTTAGCTTTCTTGAGGGAAATTTGTTTATATGGTTGTCGCCATAGGAATACCCAATCACCTACATCAAAACTTCTTTCACTGCGATGTTGATATGTTTGTTGTTTAATTCTATTCTGTGCCAACATGAGGTTATCCTTTAAGAGTTGGAGGACTTGTTGTTGATGTTTGATGTGATGTTCCACTGCTTGAACCTTAGAATTTTCTCTTAAATATGATGT
>APFE030764862.1:102350-116568 GCA_000404065.3 Pinus taeda
AATTCCCCCGGATGCGGGTGTTAGATAGGGTGGGACGGGAGTGGACGGCAAGCCACATGCCGGCCACAAGCCATCACGTGGCAGACGTCGAAGGCGAAGGTAATGCAAGCAGCTGGTATAAGGTGACGCTGCAGAGAATAGTAAATGCCCAGCACAGCAATTCGGCTCAAGCAGAGGTTGCAGTTATGGCGGGTGAGCTCCAAGGTAACGCAGTTGAAGCTATAAACAATGTTGCAACGCATGGTCAGGGAATGTTGGTGGCTCTTCCTTCAAGCAGGTCTTTGCAATTTCGGTTGCCCTGCCTTTCCGTCTCTGCCGGGATATCCTCTTTGTCTGTTTGGCTCATTCCGCAGTCGGTTCCAGCAGCTGGTTGTTTGGATCACTCGGTCGTCTGTTTGAATTTTCTCCCCTTGACCCCTGTGAGAATGTTGAGACCTCAACAACGTCTGCTTAGCCGTCAAGGCACGTCTAGAGGAGGAACTTCTTGCAGTCACGAGGCGGATAATGTTGTCCATTGCTGTCATTGCAATAATTTACGCTCCACTGGAGCTAATCCCCTTCACTCCAGTCAATTCATGGATGCGGGTGCATCGAGCTCGGCTGCCTTGCCTACCTTCGGCTCTGCTATCTTCAATTTTAGCAGTTCCATGAATAACCCATAGATTAGTGCGCATGCTTCGTTCCTGTTCATTGAAAATTCCCAGGAAGACGATGACTCCCTGGATGATCATGGGCAGAGGAAGACTAACAACAAGATGCAAGAAGCAAAGGTTCCTGAAACTAATCCGGAGAAGGAGGTTAAAGATCCTGCCTCAGACCTGGAAAGTGCATCGAAAAGTAGGCTCGATTAGAGGGAGAGGACCAGTGAAGCAGAAGACACTTTTCCCACTGCTGCTGAAAGGGAAGCTTACAGTTGGTGCCGGGTAGAGGAGATGCAAATGGATGACTAGTGATGCCCGAGCTCAAGGTTCATATGGCTCTTCTATCTGGTCTTCTGGTCTCTTTTTCTATCTGTTTTGGCTTAGTTTTGGCATCAATGCTTTGTGTTTATGTCTCTGAAACTTCGTTAATGGGTTGGTTACCATTAGTCTCCCTTGCGTGGGATAATCCGGATTTCTGGTTGGTGCCCCAGCGTGGGCTAGTTTTTTGATTAGCCTCAACAGCTCTAGGATGATATTCCCAGATCCTGGTTCTCTCTATTTTATCATGATGTAAATTTTGTCTTCTGTACATAATATATTAGCATAGTTTTTACCGATAAAAAAAAAGAATAATTAAATTAATTCGGTCACAATTTTAAAACCCTAAATTTCACAAATACAATCAAAATTAACAAAATATAATAAAACAATTAATATTATAATTAACAAATTGCAATATCTGTTAGTTAAACATCTCACACATCTCTATATATTTAAAAAATGAGATCAGTCTGTCAACAATTTTTCACATTTATTATAAGAAGAATTTCGGTGTAAATCACATATAGAAAGCCTTTCGTCGATGCGTTTCGAACCAACTAGTGTGGTTCATCGTCAGGACAAGTTGAAGAAATAGATCTAGTCTAGCAAGTTAAATAGTCTGAGCAGAGACTCCAACGTCTAAAAAAGATTAACGACTTATTTTTGACTTAAGGACCCCAATCAAATTTTCATTTATTAATTTAATATTATTATTATTCTTACTATTATTATTATTCTTAGGATTACCGGGGAGCAGTTTCAGCCAGCCAAGGGGACGGCTGCCAAACTGACACAGAAGTATGAGGGACCATTTCAGGTGAAGAAGCAAGTGGGGGAGGTTGCTTACGAGCTGGAGCTTCCGCACCATATGCACATGAAGCATCCAGTTTTTCACATTAGTCAGTTGAAGAGATGTAGACTTGATTCAGACCATCCAGAGAGAGCTGAACCGCCAAGAGGACCACCCTGGATAGTGGACAAACCAGGCTTGGAGTTGGAGAAGATTTTGAGCTTCAGGACTACAGGGATTGGTTGCCACCAGAAACGGGAGTACCTTGTCAGATGGAAGGAAGCACTGGAAGAGGAGAGTTGGGAATCGGAGGACTCACTTTGGAGATGGAAGAGGAAGATTGCAAGGTATGAACGGAGGATACTGAGGTGATCGAGATTGTCGAGGGCGACAATGATTTCCAATGGGGGAGGATGTAATGCCTGCGGTTATGACAGTGGGCGCGCGTGTTCATCTCCTACGTGAAAGTGACTAAGGATGGAAAACCATCGGTTACATATGCAAGCCAAGACGTGGACAAACGATGGGCGAGCCGACTTGACATAGGGGCTTCGCAATTCGGTTGAGGGCATTGGCATGCGTTTGAACGATGGAGGTTGATGGGTCGGCCAAGTGTTGGATGCGCCCATGTTAGATCATCTTCACAATAGTGGCAGTTATAAAAAACTGCCCAAGAACCCTCTGAAGAAGATCTCTAGGACAGTGGTTCTCGCAATCAAGTCTAGTAGCTCGGTGGGTTCCCTATGCCACAAGCTCATTGAGAGTAGTCCCGTCGCTCCTAGGATCTATGGGTTGCCTAAGATTCACAAGGAAGGGGCCCCTCTGAGGCCTATCATCAACACCATTGGTGGTCTGACCTATCTTCTAGCCAAATTTCTTTCCCTTAAACTTAAGCCCCTGGTTGGCCGCACTGGGTCCTTCATTAAGGACTTTGCATCCTTCATCATGGAGCTCAAGGATATTAGGCTTAACCCTGAGGACATTCTAGTTAGCTTTGATGTGGTCTCCCTGTATACTTGCATCCCTATAAAGGAGGCCTTGGAAGTGATCTATCGCCTAACAGATCCCCATACCGCTCATCTGGTTGAGATATGTCTCACTTCCGCTTTCTTCTGTTTCGAGGGTGAGTTCTTTGAACAGACCTGTGGTGTTTCCATGGGTTCCCCCCTCTCCCCGATTGTTGCGAATATTTTTATGGAAGATTTCGAAGCCAGGGCTCTAGCCTTAGCTCGTCTCCTTCCCAAGTTGTGGAAAAGGTATGTAGATGACACTAATGTCATCTAGTCCCATGGCCAAGAGGAGCTGGATCGTTTCTTCAATCACCTCAATGGTTAATCCTCTGCCATTAAGTTCACCATGGAAAAATAGGTCAATGGTTGCCTCCCTTTCCTGGATATTCTTATTTCTAAGAATAAAGATGACTCTTTCTCCCACTCTGTGTTCTGAAAGAAAACGCATACTGAGCAGTATCTTCATGCCGATTCCCATCATTTCCCGGCCCAGAAGATGGGTGTTCTTAACACCCTCGCTACTCGTGCACTTAGGATTTCAAATAATGAGAGCTTGGATAAGGAGAGATCCCATCTCCTTGATGTCTTTGTGAAGAATGGATATAGTAGGCGCCTTGGTCGAAAGGCTTTCCTTAAAGCCTCTAGAAATGCGTTAATTAAGAAAGAACCAAAGGAGCATCAGCTAGGTGTCCATCTTCCCTATGTCCAAGGAACCACAGACAAGATTGCTCGGATCCTTAGGAGGTTTTATATTCCCTCAACCTTCAGGCCCCTCAACACCATTTGTAATTCCCTCCGATCGGTGAAAGATCCTGTTAACCCTAAGGATATGAAGGGTGTTTATTTGATCCCTTGTTCTTCTGGGACACCCTATATCGGGGAAACAGGGTGCTCCATCCAGCAGAGGATTAGGGAACATGCAGCTGACCTGAGACATGGGAGAACCAAGTCTTCAGCATTAGCGGAGCATGTGGATAAGACCAAGCATCAGGTCTGTATAGAGGAGGCCAAGGTTGTGGCCAAAGTTGCTCAGTTCCATCATCGTAAACTCAGGGAGGCTATTGAGATTGAATGAAGGCCTAACAATCTCAACAGAGATGACGGCTAGAGGATCAGTAGATTTTGGATCCCTGCCCTTTCATCTTAGTGTTTCTTCCCCGTCTCTCCCCCCCCCTGTTTTTTTTCGTCGTTCCCCCAGATGCCTTCCTATCTTCCTTTTCCTTCTTGTTCTCTGGTTTCCTATTAAATTTTTCCTGTCCTTCTCCTTCTTTTTATTCTAGGTCGCTCTTCCCGTTTGATTTTTTCCTTATTGATATTATTATGTATAATCTTAATTAATATATATCTATATATATATATATATCTATATATATAATATATATATATATATATATATATAATATATATTATATATATATAATATATATATAAAATAGTATTATTTTGGTTTTATTCGTTTTTGTTTCTTTTCAAGTTAATACCTTCTTAAACCTACTTGAATTGTTTTATTTTTTATATGATTTTTATTAACAACTAATAGTAATATAGTATATATAATATATATATATATATAATATATATATATATATATATATAATATATAAATATATTAAATTTAAGTAAACAAAAAGATTAACCTTTTTCACAACCTTAAAAAGTAGGTATTTAATTTATATATTATTAATCCTAATTTTTTGTTAACAAACCTAAGTAAGTATAATTAAAAAATATTTATATACTAGTAATTATAATTTAAATAAATAAATGAATTATTTAAAAAAAAACTAACCATTATTTATTTTATTATATTAATTTTTTTCTAATAAATAATATTACAAGTAAATTACCTCTTAAACTACCATTAAAATTATAATATATATTTAAATTATTATTTATAAAATAATTAGTAAACAAATAATAACCTTTAAACAAACCTTTAAAGGTATTATTTTTATATTGGGTATAAAATCCTAACTTTACTTACAACCTCTTATATATATAATAATTAAATAATTTAAATAAAATAAAAATGAAATTATTTAAAAACTAAACCATTATTTTATTTATTTTTACCTAACTTAACTTAGTTCCAATAATAAATATTAAGAATAATAATAATATTAAATTAATAAATGAAAATTTGACTGGGGTCCTTAAGTCAAAAATTAGCCGTTATTCTTTTTTAGCCGTTGGAGTCTCTGCTCAGACTATTTATCTTGCTAGAATGGATCTATTTCTTCAACTTGTCTTGCCGATGAACCACACTAGTTGGTTCAAAACACGTCGACGAAAGTCTTTCTATATGTGATTTACGTCGAAATTCTTCTTATAACTATGATGGATCACAGAAGCCTCAATTCTACAATTTTTCACATCCTGAAGATGAACCACTGTTGCTGGTTCGAAACATCGATTATAAACAAACCTAATGCGATGTATCCGGAAGATATGCTACAGTTTAGTATGCATCATATTAGTTTGTGATATATGGAGCATATATATTGATTACATGTACGGACCAATGATGGGGCATGGATGGATTCCAATAGAGGTCAGAGCTATGTCACAAAATGTCTGACTATGGGATTTGGGGATCTAGTCAGTTGATAGATCACTAGGTCTCATAATGAATAGAGTCATGACAGAGAATGACCTAGTTCACTTTTGGGTTGGAACATGAGGGTACACAGAGGCCTTCATCAGCTAGCGAGGTAGGTTTTCTTTGTTACTAGATAGGTTCGGAGTTAGATTTGGATGGGTAGGCTTTAGTGTCATGGAGATGTCTTGACAGGATGTGTCTCACCTCTATTAGTATTCCACCATCGGGTGGGTAGTCTGTCAGAGAGTGACCTAGTTCACTTCTGGGTTGGCACATGGGGATACACAAAGGCCTTCATCCGCTGACGAGGCAAGTTTTTTCTATTGCTGGAGAAGTTCAGAGTCAGATTTGGATGGGTAGGCTTTGGCATCATGGAGATGTCTTGGCAGGATGTGTCTCACCTCCATCAGTATTCCACCATCGGGTTCTAGGAGACGAGGATATAATGTGCGCATAATGGGTAGTTTGTTAGAGCCATAGTTGTGCAGAAAAAAACATGGTGGTACCCTTTTGAGGCTAGCATGGGACCCAAGCATCATAGTACTAGACAATGCTTCGACCATTACGGGTGAGCTAGCTGCTATATGGGGAGGTCACTCAAATCTTCCTTTATGATTTAGTAAGTCACTAATCAAGGTTTTCTCCATGTTGATCAGGATGGCTTGGGATCTTGGTATCAAGGGACTCCTTCACTATAGGATAGTACAACGATAAGGGATGATCTAATGACATATTTAGGACCCTAGTCAAGTTTGCAGCGACAGTGGGGATCCATAGTCAAAGAGGGTGTGTGTTTAGGAATGGCTTGAGGAGAAACAATTTTTGGTGCATTGGAGGAGCTTGCCGGGTGAGGATGCTACTTGGGAGGGTGAGCACATACTTGAGAATTCAACACTGAAGTTGCCTGGGGACAAGCAACATTTGGGAGGGGAGGAATATCATGTCCATTCCTAAATTAATTTGGAAAAGGACTAATCATTTAATTTTGGGGGCTAATTTTGGGGGCTAATTTTGGAGATAGTGGGGCCCATTCGATTTTTATTAGGAGATTAGACTTAGGAGAAGTTATTTTTTTATGGTTAAATTACACATGGGGGCCACCCACACAAGGGAAATACACACTCTCTAGTTCGATTTGCATGGAGGTGGTTAAGTGAGGGCCCACGAGGGAGGTAAAATTGGAGGGAAAAGTGCTCCATGAAATATATATAAGGAAACTCTCCTCATTTCATTCATCTTTTGGCATATTGATTTCTCTTTGGTTGCTCGAGTTTCTTAGCTGAGTCACTTGTTGTTCAACATGAGTTCTTCAAGAGAAGAGCTCACACTTTCTTTGGGGGACTTCAAGTGCCACCCTAGGAATGTTTTTCTTCATTCTTTCATAGGAGGATTCCATTATGGTTTCCAGTAGTTGCATTCACCTCCAAGTGGTGTGTATTACTAAAGGAAATAGTGAAGAGGAGGTTGATTTTGCTTGTGGTGTCTTGCAGTGGAGTTTGGTTGGGATATTTCTAGATAGGAAGCATAAGAGGTTTTTTTCACTTTGGATACTTTGGGAGCAAGAGGAGTGTTCTTCTTTGTGGTGCGACTTTTACACTTCCTGGGCCAATGCAGAGGTAACACTTGGTGCACACGTGGGAGGTAGAGTATCAATCTTTGAGGCTTAGCTATGTCAGGGAGGTTAAGGGATGTATGTGAGGAGGTGATTGCTTCAATTTTGGAGCTTGGGAGGAGGATTTTGTTGGGGTTCCTTCGATGCCATTTTCTAGAGCAGCTTGGAGGGCGTAGGGCATATTGGAGGCCAAATTTGGGAGATTAGATTCAGCCCAAACCCTTTCTGGGCTTTTCTGGGTTTTTGACAAGGATCTTAGATGTAAATTTTCATCATTTCTGAACAACAAAGGTGGGGTTTTCAACCATATCTTTGTAGCATACAACGTAGAATTGCTAGGGATTGCACAATGCCTTTGTGCGTCAATTTTTGGAGGTCAAAATTAGGCCAAACCATTTTTGGGTTTTTGGGGGATTTGGTCAAGGAGCTTGGGTCTAAATTAATTGTAGCATTTTTTGATGAGTGGAAGTGGAGTTTCTTACAATTCCTTTCCAACAAGCAGTGTAGTTTTCTGGGCAACAAAGATCATTAGAGTAGACATTTTCCAATACTTGATATCATTGTCTCATCACTTGGATTTTGTCACATTTTCCATTAGAGCAAGACCAAGTGCATTCATACATACTATTTTACTTGCTCCATTGATTAATAAAATGGCTCAATTGGTTCTACTTCTGGAGTTTTTATGAGCATGTATTGTTTATTAAAATTTTCTGTGTTAAGAATCATTTTTTCTTTATATATTATTGTTTGTTCAACTTAGGAACATTATAGTGGTATCAGAGCTATAATATTATCTCATTTGGTGGGAAATATTAGAATCAAACAACATGGTGGTAACCTTGAACGAGGTGATTAGGTTGCAATAAATGATGGTTGATGTGGGGGAGAAGTTGATTCATTCCACAGTTGGGAATTCAGATATGATTGCAACTAATGTGGAGTTATTGGGAGAAGATTGGAGGGAATACCAATAACTAGGTCATGGCATTCAGGTATCCCTCTCTTTTTCGGAATTCTATGAACTAAGGGACATGCAAAACCCAATGGAGATTTAGTGGGATTTTGCAGGGATGATGAGAAGTATTAAGGAAGAATATGAAAGAGTATTTGAAGGAGCCATGGTTGGTAAGGAGACAATTGTGCATATACCCATTGAATAGGTGTCATCCATTGTTGAGGTACCCATTGATGAGGTATCCTTGGTCGTGACCGATTTCTTCGGTGATAACAACGCACCATAGGTTGATGAGGTACCGAACGACAACTCCACCATTGTTGAGGAGATGATATGTAGAAGGGCCTCTTGGTCCATGATAGAGTTGCTGGACAAGAATTAGCTATAGCTGACTGGTGAGCATGTCTTGTGTGTTGGGTTATCTATGGAGGAGTAGTTGGAGGCTCATGTTGAGTCCACAATGGAGGAGGATGTGCAACCATCCTTTGGGCTATCCATTGATGAGGGGCAATAGAGAGGCCACGTGTCGATTTTTTAGCACAATTTCTTTAGAGGCACACTAATGGGATCTAGAGTGTCATTATCCAACCCTTATGCATTGGGTTAAGGGAGGCAGAGTTGTCTAGACAAACCCGAGGGGATGGTCAGGTTAGTAGGACTAAGCAACATGAGCTGAGTGTGACACCGCATCATCTTGTAGGGCTTGTTCCTTCCACAGGGGATTGTACATTTGATCCCTCTTTTATGATTTGATGATGAGAGCTATTGAGATGGTACCTAATGGAATATGCTAGGTAGTTGGATACATCCATGGCCACAGTTCAACAGAGGTTGAGGATTACTAGAGGGGGTCGAGGGCTAGATTGTTTTTGGTATCCAAGTGGGATTTCCTATCACATCATAGAGCTTTTAGGTGATGGTATATCGATAGTTGGATGTAACAGTCATAGAGTAGATGAAGAGTCATGAGGGTAGATGAACTATCACAAAGGGGAATGTCAAAGGTCACCCCACCCTTTGCTATAAATAGAGCCTCATAACTCATTGTAAAGGCTTTTGGTCAACCAATATCCCAATAGGACTATCTAAAGAAAGATTGGATAGTATTGGAATGAGCCTTGGCTTCTCCACTGCGCAAAGCTAGTACATATCTTTGGAGGAGCAAGCAATTGTGGTTGTAATGTTTCACTATCAGAACTAGTGGTTGGACATGGATGTATTGAATGACTAGAACTTACAATTCTTAATATAACATAGCCAACACGTTTCATGCATATGTTGTATTGTATTCTATGCTATCTGGTTTAATCTAAATCATATATGTATTTGTTTTCTTACGCATGCATTTATGGACTTTTCTATGTATGTATGTATGAATCTTATTGAAATGTGTTGTTGGTTTAACCATCACTGTGGATTGCTAGCTAACTTCCCTTCCATGTTGTGATGCATGTTTTCTCATGTGTTCCCCTCTTTACTCCGTGCTATCATAGGTTTCCAAGGGGCGCACTCATCTCAACCCCCATGTGTTTGAAACTCTCATTCACCTTCCTTGGCTTGCTGTAGCTATCACACCCTTACTACCAATAGGGACATCTTACTTGCCTCTGTGAAAAATCGCGATCAAGGCATTACCATATGAACCAATGCTAGGGCTCCTACACCAAATGGTCAGAGGTCTAATTGGGACTTCTTACCAGGGAGATCCCCTTACATGTTGGCGGGTCCAACACCATCAACAGTTTGGTGCTAGAAGGAGGGCTAGATGACAAGCTGAGTCCTCACATCTATTTTGAATCTTTGCATATCTATCATGACTAACTACATAGTTACTCTTTCGAAGTGTATGTATTATGGAAACGACTTCATTATCTTGAAAAATCTCTCAGATAACTTGTCACATAAAAAATTTGATGGTGGAGGCCACATAGTCTTGGTAAGGCACGTGGTCGACATTGTAGACTCATGCAAAAGACATGTAATATTTGAAGAGTACATGACCTACATGTTGTTCATCTCTAGGCTTCGAGGGCACCCCATACACTATTGTGCCACACTTCCAAAAAAATATATTCATTCTCCTTCTCATATGGAAACAGAGATAGACCATGCTTTCAATCACTTTAACCATAAAGCACTCGATCAAGAAATTATGAAATTATGAAAAGCACCCGATGAATTTGTTGATCAGTTTTACACACACTTTTTTAATCTTGCATGCTGATTTCCTGAACATGAAATTGATTGGGAATTTCTTTATGGAAGATTTGAGTATATTCTTTGCATACCTGAACCCCACTCAACACACTTCAGGGATGGAGCTACGCAATCACAGGTAGGAATAGTTGCTGTCACAAGTGATTGTCTGCCTTCACATCATCAAACAACCCCACCACTGCAGAGTGATGTGGGAGATCATGCACATATATCTGTTGAACTATCACATCCTCCCACCCCACCTACTCTTGATATCTACACATATTTGGCTTGCAAGCCTATTGGTTTTCACATGGATTTGTTCCCTCAACCTCCGTCCCTGCATTCTGTTGATCCTCCGGATTTTCTTGTGTTCTTCCATTCCAGACTCCTCACCTACTGTGAACAAGGATCAAGTTGTCGACAGAGTTGGTGCTATGCAGCCAACCTATGCCATTATTCATGATGAGTGTGTGCGGGAATCTAAAGAAGAACCCACGTTAAAGGATGACTCCCTTCCATCTATGCCTCATCTGCTTTATCCTAACATCCCTTGTGGTTCTACCACTGCTGATTTCCCTTGTGAAAACCCATTTCCAAATGTTTCTACTTTTTATCATTCGCAGGACACATCAAATTCCAGTTGGTCATTACAGTGAAGAGAGGACACATATTCCTCCAAAAATCTATCCAATCTATCATCTTTCATTTTTGAAAACATAGAGGGTGAAGATCTTTGCTTCTCATGTACCCCTATGCTCGATTCATCAAATCATGAGGATGCTAACAAACATCCTGAATTTTCTAATCTTGATTGTTGTGATCTCTATATTTCTTCATCTGATCATGATGTTGATTCAATCATTGTTAATCTATCTAATACACTAGTCTACGATGATCTATCTATCAACAAAGTCAAAACCCGATAGACAGTTGAGGCACTTCAACCCGAGCTGATGGTTATGTCACGCCCTCACTGTCCTGAGGTTGGTTTCACTTCCATTCAAGAAATTGTTGAAACACTCAAGGCTCCTCATCACTCTCTAGTTTTCATTAAAGATTAATCAAACACCTAAATTTTGCTTCCTCCACTTAAACTACAAGATCCCATCGCTCATGCATTGGAGGAATCTTACATAGTAAGCACCCATGGAAAATGTATGTGGTCTACCTTTCTCACATTTTCTTACATGTCATAGTCAAGAGGATGCATACACTTGACATTTGCATGTAGTGTAGTACGGTACCAAGGCAGCTCCACAGAGTGCATGTCATGTGCTTTCAATCATCTTTGTTCTGTGGTCACTTGTAAGCTTGGAATGTGTCCATCTTCATCGTTATATCTTTCATGCTTGCTAGTTTGCACAACTAAGATGTTCGCAAACTGTGCCTTCACCAACATGGGTCAACCAATGCACTGGTGGTTGCATTGGAAGTATCATTTCACATGAGATGACCCATGCATTATTAGCTTAGGATTGGGAGTAGTGTTTGCTTTTGAGTTGTTTGCTTATTTCTTTGTGTGTTTGTTTGCTTACTCACTTTGCTTCCACATTTTCTTTTGCTTCTTGCTTTTCGTTTTGGTTTTTTGCTTGTTATTGTCTGTAAGTTAGTTTCACATGGACCGTGTGTGACTCTTGAAACAAGCTAGGTATAGTACAAGAAGACTTGTACAACTATCAACATTTGGTTATTTGTTTTCTTCTCTCTTATGTAAGAACTTGTCGTCTTCAGTCCATGATAAATCAATGGAAAATACGTATTGTTCAAAGTGAACCTTGGTGAATTCACAGTGCTTGCATGTTAACTAGTATCGCCTACTCTAGTCTGTTTTTTTGGATTAATCCTTGTTAGCTCAGTCAAGTAGAGTAAGGTGATGGGGGAAACCTTAACAAGCCCGTTAGAGGTATACATAAGCTACTTCTCTGAAGGAACAACCTCTTCTACTCTCAATAAGTTGGGATCCATCTTTCACCTCTGAAATGAATAAGTGCTATCCACAATTATTAAGATGAAAAATGAAAAAATGAAAAAGTGAAAAAAAGTTTGTAAAAAATGAAAAATGAATAAGGCGAAAGAAGAGAAAGGCTTCCTATGAAGAGAAGGTATGTAAGTAACTCCGTCGGGGTACTGACTAGGCTCACTAGTAGTAGAGCCATGCTTGTGTTCGTACGTGACTCTGTCAAGGTACTATCTAGACCTGCTCTTAGCGGAGAGACGCTAGAGATGAAACTAAGACTCTAATGACTAAACTTGTTAGGAAACTAGCTCCAGAAAGATAGAAAAGATAGATCAATGTCTTAGAATTCAGTCTCTTCGAGGGGGCAACCTCCTTTACATTACACAAATGAACAATTCTTCGATGATACAAATGACTAAACCTCCCTTCTATAAATAGGAGTCTAAGGGGTCACAATATAATCAAGCTAACTTAACAGTAATAACATAAGGGCACAACAATAGCAATAGTGGGTTTCTATGGGGCACACTAATAAAAATATGGGGATAGTAGGGGCATAATAATAGCAATAAGGGATACAATGAAAATAGTAATGGGGGAATCAATATTATTATAGGGACCTAACATGCCCCTCACCTTTCGAAAAACGTTGTTCTCAATGCTTGAGTAGTTCTAGATGCTTCTCTATACAATTCTCATCCTCCCATGTGGAATATTCAATAGATAAGTTCTTCCACTTGATGAGATACTTCAAAATTGATCGATTTCATAGCTGTCAAGTTCTTGTTTCTGTGACAGCTTCCGACTCCAATATGATTTTTCCTTCCTCGTCAAGTTCTGGCAATATTGTTTGAACTGGGAGCTTTTCACCTATAACCTTTAAACATGAAACATGGAAAACTAGGTGCACTTGGGAAGATGCATGAAGCTCCAATTTGTATGCCATAGTACCAATCTTTTGCAACACCTTGTATGGACCATAAAACTTTGGTGATAATTTATTATCTTTCATAGCTTGCTTGAGGGACATTTTTTTATATGGTTGTAGTTGCAGGAATATCCATTCACCTACATCAAAACTTCTGTCGTTGTGATGTTGATCTTCCTGTTGTTTTATTCTATTATGTGCCAACATGAGGTTATCCTTTAAGAGTTGAAGAACTTGTTGTTGATGCTTAATGTGATGTTCCACTGCTTGAACCTTATAATTTTCTCTTAAATATGATGTGATGGATGGTGGATGATATCCATAAAGTTCCATAAATGGGGTCATTTTTGCTATAGTATGGAAGGAAGTGTTATACCACCATTTAGCCAAAGGCAACCATTTGACCCATTGTGTCTGTTTATCAGATATAAAGCAATGAAGATATCCCTCCAAACATTTTTTTTCTATCTCAGTTTGCGCATCAGATTGAGGGTCATAAGATGAGCTATGAGCTAACTGAGTACCGAGACAAGAAAATAATTCTGTCCAAAAATTTCTAGTGAAAATGGGATTTTTGTCACTTACAATAATCTTTGGGTTTCCATGTAGCTTTTGAAGTGTTTCCATAAATGTAGTAGAAAATTTATTGCCTTTAAATGGGTGTGATAATTCACAAAAGTGTGCATACTTGGTAAGTTTTTCAACTACCACCATGATGACACTCTTTCCTTTGGACTTGGGTACACTTGTGATAAAATCCATTGAAGCCTCCTCCCAATGTTGGCTTGGAATGGATAAAGGTTCTAATAGACTTAGGGTCTTAATTGTTTCAACTTTATTTTGTTGGCAAACCAAACGTTCCCCCACAAAATTTTGAATATCTGATTTAAGGCCATCCCAAAAAAATTCCTTCTTAACCCTGTGGTAAGTCTTTAAAAATTCTGAGTGCCCTCCTAAGGGAGAAATGTGCAATTCCATAATAATCTTTTGTTTGAGTTGGGAATTCTTAAATAGGTATAAGCGATCTTTGTACCATAATGAATCATTTTTCCAGCTAAATGTATCAGATGTACTGGGATCTTGTTGTAAATTGTGAATGAGTGGCCACACATCTTCATCATTCTTCCATTCATCCCTTGCTTCGTTTATCCAATCTAGTTGGATAATAGAAATGGCGCACAACAATGCTTACACATCCTCTTC
>APFE030764863.1:32215-65342 GCA_000404065.3 Pinus taeda
ACTTGATGGCAACCACCACACCAAGTCACTCTCCCCCTTTGACATCAAGGGCAAAGGGCGGACCAAGATATTCTCTTCCTTGGTATACCTTCTGCTGTCCATATTCCCCCTGAGTACATGCTGAAGTTTCTGATTGAGCTCCCCTTTGTATATGCCAAGTTGTATCAATCCATCCATGCTCCCCCTGAGCAAATGCAAGTTTTAAGACCAGCAATTCATTCAAAACCATAACTATCATTCATCATATATGACCTGCAATACCATTCCTTTGATCAAATAGAAAGATGTATCATTTAGCTTCATAAACTTTATCAACAACTTCTAACCATAATGCCAACAATGCATTATTTGAAGTATATGCTCCCCCTGAGCCTGTGCCAACCATTTCATATCATGACCGAACCATTTCTTGGGTCTGTTCTGCTGCCCTTTCTTCTGTTCTCCATATACACGACTCTGCACCCTGTAACTCGCGTATATATGCGACTTATCTTCATTATATCAGCGTATGCAAGATGGAATACTGAATTTCTTCACATTCAGTTTCCCCTGTGTCTGTTATGTCAGCTAACTAAGTAATGTCACATCTTTCTGTCTCTAATTCTATCTGTGATAATGTATGGTCCTCTTGTTTTGAATTTTGGAATTTTCTCCTGCATTCCCTTGCTTTATGTCCAAGTTTGTTGCATGTATAACATCTTACATATTTCATGTTCCTTCTATTGCAATCAATTGCTTTGTGTCCATATGCATTGTAGGCAAAGTAATATCCTTTGAAATACCTGGGATGTGATGATCTTTTGTGATGGTCTTGAACCATTCTACTTCTACATCTGGCTGCAACATGTCCAAGATTATGACATACATAGCATTCAACATTATTCAGTGGAGGAGTAAAAGATTTCCTTTGAAGAATTTCTCTCCTTGGCTATTGATGGGGTTTTCTTCTCATCTCTTCGTTGTGCATTTCAGATTTCTCATTAGAGTTTCTTGCCTCACCTTGTAAGCTAGATTCACCTTCAACAGATTCATAAAAGCCTAGACCAGTTTTGATACTAGGAGATCTTTGACTACCAAGAATATCATCCAAAAGCTTAGTACTATTTTGAAATCGCAAAAATTTATCCTTTTCTTCTAATTTACCTTTTAAGATATTTACCTCAACCTGATGTTGTTCTTCCTTTTCCAAATACTGTTTCCTTAGGTCTTCTTCAGCTTTTCTTCCTTCTTCCACTTGTTGCTTTAATTTGATCACTTCATGTTCTTCAAGAGCTTCTCCGTTCTGCTCCTTTGATTTTTCAATATCTTCTTTTAGAGAGAGGATCTTTGATTCAAGTCTCTGAATTGTTATGCTCTGATCTTTTACTATATCCTGCAATTTCTCCCTTACCCTGGTTACTGTCTCCAATTGTTCGTTTAATTTGATAACTTCTTCAGTTTCTACATTCTTCTTTTCATATGCCATGAGACTTCTAATGTCTTCACTACCATTGAATGAGTCATTACTTTTAACATGGGTATAATAGCTTCTATTACCTTCTTCAGACATCTTTCCTTTGTTATGAGGGCATCTAGCAGCATAGTGACCAACTCTACCACATGAAAAGCGTTTGAAAGGTAGCTCACCTTTGAATCGTCCAGTTCCCCGTTCAAGATTCTTGACAAAATTTACCTCATCTTCTTCCTCTGACATGTATCTTGATGCTTCGAATGCGGCTTCTGATGGTCCCTCTTTTCGCGTCTCAAAAGCAGTTAAGATTCCGTGAAGCTGTGACATGGTGATTTTCTGCAGATTCTCCTTTTCTTCTATGGCAGACACTTTGGAATCAAATTTAGCAGACGGGGATCTCAAAACCTTTTCAACTAAGACAACTTCCTTAAATTCTTCACCCAAATCCCTCATACAATTTACAATCTCATCCATATGCAAGAAGTAATTAGTTATGCTTTCATTACTATGCATCTTAAGATTTTCATACCAGATTCTAAGAGTTTGAAGCTTTGCTCTTTTTACCTGTTCATCTCCTTCGTAGCTTAGAATGATTTTGTCCCACATTTCCTTAGCTGATTTGAAATGCATGACCTTCATAAATTCTGATTGTGTCAAACTTCCCAATAAGACAATAATAGCTTTGGCATTGAGCTCATATTGCTTTCTCTCGGCTGCATTTGTAGGAATTGCTGATGGGAATTTGTATCCACCTTCTATGATTCCCCAAACTTATGCTCCAAGTGATTGTAGATATGTTGTTGTTCTTATCTTCCAGTGGGTAAAGTTGATCTCGTCAAAGATTGGTGGCCTGATGTGTGCCTCTCTTTCTAGATTAGCCATTCTGATGGATCTTTTCCTTCAAGCGATCAAGCTTCTTCAAAAGAACCAGCTCTGATACCAATTGTTGGAAATAATACTGAGAGGGAGGGGGGTGAATCAGTATTATAAAATCAGTTACTTTTCTTTTTCATACTCAGATTTATATACACGGCTTCAATTCAGTATATCCGCAACTGTGTTAAATGCAACCAGCGTACATGCAGTAATCTTATGATTCAGTTAGCTTATCTTCAGTAAATGCATCAGAACATTATTAACCACATTAACATTAAACAGGTGTATTAAAACAGTACAGATCATCACACATAAGAAGCACACATGAACACCATGATATAAGGTGGAAACCCAATGTGGGTGAAAACCACCTGCTGCAATTCGTCTCTTTCTTCCTTTAATAAGAACTTCTTTTACAATGTATTGGTGCAGTCCTTTACCAGCACGCAAGCTTCAACCTGCAGAGGGCTACAACCCTCTCTCGTTTTCCAGCTACTTCTAGAAGGGAGCTACAACCCCCTTAGCTCTTGTACTAGTGGATATACTAGTACGTAGGTGCTGAACTACAGAAGGCTGCAACCTTCTTTTCCTCAGGGACCACGTTTCATCAATTTTCAGACTAGATCCATAAGTACAAAACAATCACTGCTGCAATACAATCATCAACTTATACTTGTATCATAAATCTCTAAATCACCCGATGCTGAATCACTGAAACCATGTCATCAAAAACACAGAACGCAAACCAAAGCCCAGAACTCTGCAACAACCACTAGAATCAACAGCAACCTGAAACACCAAATCTCATAATGCATACGCTACTTGACTATATCAAAACCACGTGTATACACGCTTTCACCAGAGACAACCCGCGTATAGATCTAAAGATAATTACTTATACCTTCGTTGTTACATCCAACCCAAGCCAAGCAGCACAAACAGATAACCAGCAATACTAGATCTTCCCACTTCATCAGACATCTATTCCTTGCCACATTTTGCCTAATGATCTTCTCCTTATATAGATTAGGCTTCTCTCAATACCATGGTCCAAAACCATGGAGAAACAATACCATGGACCCAATACCTGGGGTCGTCATTTCGAACCAAATACCATGGACCAATACCAAAATACCATAGACCAAATACCACGGACCAAAACCATGTACGCGCTTTTCCTTCTGTGAACCTGCGTGTATACGTATACGCACCTTTTGCTCTGCTAACCCGCATATATACGCACTTTCATCACGGTCAACCTGCGTATACCTCTCTCTTGACCTGCTGCATTCTGATCTGTCATCTGATTAAGTTGCCATCACCTATATCAAACCTCTGAGTGAGTTGCCATCAACGACAACACCTGAATCATAATGCCAACACTAGCAACCGTAGGAGTCACGCAACCCTCTAGTCTAATACCAATGAAGAAAATAGAGAAGATGGAATTTGCAGACTTTTGATACTTGCTTATTCACGAGACTGCACACCAACAACAATTTTTTTATCCCGACAAAACTGATACATGACTTACCCAGTATCTTCAATAGCTCTAATACCAAAATGATGCAACAAACCGTACGGCCTGCAAATTAATAATTATCCCACACAACATAAAACTAAAATACAAACAATATGTATGCATGTAAAAATATCAGAAATAATTGATTAAAAAAAATATTTACAAGAGAATTATTGGCCTAGTATTGGCCTCTAATTCCTCACTCTATTTCGCCTCCCATTCCTCACTCTATTTCCGCTTACTTTCCTCATGGGCTCACCTAGATTTATACAAGTGGATCTGAACCCAAAGTAGGTTCTAAATCCTAAGCAAACTCCCATAATATCTCTCATGATCCATAAAAATGCTCACCTAATCCCTTATCTCTAGATGAGATCTAACTAATCCTCAAAACTCTAAACTCTTCCAAAATACTCTCGAGCTTTCTCCTATTTACAATAATTATCATGCTCTTCTAAAACTATGAGAAAACACAATAAATAATTAAATCCTAAATTAGGAAACTAACTCCTTTAATAAATATTCAACCCTAGGTTAGATGCTCTTGCATCAATTACGCTCGATGCTATTTTGGTTATGTGCACCCTTACTTTCTATATAAATGAGAACTTGTAATTTTTGGACCTGTGGTTGAAGAAGATTATAACTACTAGATTAATGATTTTTCTATATTCTAATCCATGTTTTTTTTTTAAATCACGAATTCATCATTTTGCATTGCTTTTGTTTGACATATCTTTAATATATATATATATATATATATTATATATAATATATATATATATATATATATATAAAATGCACTCCCACAATTGCTCCCAACTCGGGAGCTTTCGAAAATGTCACTCCCCGCTTTTGTTTCCACTCCCGCTTCCGCTCACACTCCAAAGTAGCCTTGCTCCAAAACATACATGCATCACATTACCAATAATTCTATGATCTGTGTCTAATATGTGTGTCAATATTTTTTACCTATTGCTCATCTACTGATCCTCCCAATGATAAGGCAGTAGAGAAGACAACAAATATGGCACCTTTACCCTTTCCTTACATCAGTGATGAATAGGTTGAATGAAAGTGAAGGAGACAATGATACAAACTATTGCTTGGTAGAGGGCACATGCATGCCACATGAGAACCTGAAATAGACTATTATTTGGAAGAGGGTGCTCAATGGTAAGGGGACGCATTTCACACTTTCAATTAATTCCAGTTTAGATGTTGTTTCTAATTTAGCAATTTCATTTTTGGATAGAGTTTTTCTATTATTAGAAATTTCCTTTTGTTATTTTTAGCATGCATGATCTATTCTTACTAAAAAGGTGTAGATCCCTAGTCAATTAGAATACTTATGCATGATAAATTCCCATCTTAGGTGGATGACACAAATCTCAAGGAAGGGATGCATGCTCCAGTTCATCTTTTGATGGAGACACACTTACTTGGCACTCTTAGCATGAAACTATGGTGCACTAGGTGATTAAGTTAGGGCTATGATTTGACAAAGTCCAACCAAATATGCTTTTGCATGTGTCCATATTCATTGTACTTTCTCTCCTCTTTCTATTCTATAAGTGAGATGAAAGGTGCACCATTGTGTTGGTTATCGAGGTTTTGTTTTAAATTGTTGTAGTGTATCTTTTTCAATATTCAATGGAAGATAGATGAAATGGAGGGTTCATATCTATGTATTTTCCATTTAAATTTTCCATAGTATGTATTTGTAAATCAACCAACTTATATCTACCTCTTTTTTATTAAAACTTTCAAGTTTTCAGCTACCTAGTATTTAGGTTATTCTTTCTAGCTGTAGAATCTAGTTACCATTGTTAATGAAAATAAAGGGATATAAATATAGATGGGTATAAAAAATGTTAATGAAAAAATGGATACCTACAATATCTAGTGAAAGTAGGGGATTTTTAAATTGGGAAGGTGTATTGGGTTCGTGTTGGTAGGTGGTTAAATACAGTGATTTTTAGAGGTATTTTCCAATATGTAGTCAAATTAAGGGTATTTTTTAGTATGCCACGAATGCACATGCTATGTTATAGGTTCATTGAGTGGAACCCCCCGTGGGGAGACCTAAACTAAGCCTCTTGACCCTCCCTTATGTGCCTCCAACCTACTTCTCTAGCATCCCTCCCTGCGGCCCAATAATAGAGTACCAACACACAACAAAAAACCACCAAATAGACCCCAAACTCACCTTAATCAAGCGGTTGCATCCTACTCATAATTTGAACCTGCAAGGAAAAAATATGCCACATAAATCTAGCCTAAATTTGTCCCTAAGACAATGGTTGTCCTCTTGAAGCTTTCAACCTTGTTGTTGATGTGAAACTCACCCAAAAACAATCCCTCATAACTTAATCCCTCTTCTCCTAGAGCACGACTACCTCACACATAGATGGTGTCAAATGACCTCACACATGACCTATATTTATATTTTCTTATGTGGATTCATCAAAACATTCAAGTGGGATTGACAACCTGTCATAAGGCCTCTAAACACCTAGCCGAACTTAACCAAGCCCATACATATACTTCAAAAATTAATATCTCAAGTTCTACGACTCATATTTACATTATTTTCATTGCCTTCAGTTTCTATCAAAGTCCTATATCATCTCCACCACTCACATGTCAAATTTTCATCATGGTTTTGGCCCCAACACCTTTGAGTACAAAACCCCAAGCTTGGGTTCCAAGCCCACAAAGTTTTTTTGTGGCACTCCAACCTCTAATTCCCAAACGGTAGGGCTCGGAGTACCTCCCAAGCTATAAATCTCAACATAGTACAAGTGATGATTTCATAATCTCTAGGCTGCAAGAATCACTTGTTTTCTTGTTATCGAGATGAAAAGTCCAAATTATAATCACAGAAATCGATTTAGCAAGAGTATTTTTCCCTTTCCATTGTAGATAGGTAGATTAATAATTGCACAATATTTAAAAGGAACACATGTTACTAGAGAAAAATAAAGAGGATCTTAGAGCTACAAATTGCCCAAAATGTAATTATATTATGTCACAATCAGTGCACATAAGCTACCAATGTGAAAATTCAAAATTCATCAAACTACCCACTCCCCTACTGTACCCAATAGGAAGGAACTTACAAAATTTTCATATTATAACCTTGATCTTAAGGTGTTTTATTCCAAGTGATCTAGATTGGTATGAAAATAAGGTCCCTAATTCTTCTCCCATCCCTTGATGGACTTCCAATAGAGAAGTTGCCACCCCCTAGTTTGGGACCAAACCAAGGATTCTAGAGGTGCTTTTCCACCTCCACCCTGCCTATGGATGTAATCTTATATCGAGATACTGTAGAAAATCCTCTTCCACCCATTAGCCACTGAAGGAATTCCATAGATTATTTTTACTTCAACTTATTCAAGGATTCCAGATATTTTCTCCACCTTTCTAGGTTTAGAGAATTTCTCCACCCTAAATTTGTAATTGTAGTACCTCCACTCTATATTGGGAATATAAAGGACACCAAATTTAATTATTTAACAAGGGAAACTAGTGTAAGCCTCCACACATTAGATTCCAAGGGGCTCCAGAGTATGATCCTCCACCCTTAGTATAGTTAAGAACCCTATAGATACAGACAATAAATATGCTTAATGGAAGAAAAAAGGGTTCCAAAGTCATCTATAGTGTTATGGAAGAAGAGCATTATCCCATTCATTATCACATTTCACTTATTATAAGTAATTAGCCTACAGAATGGTTGCAAACCCTCTGCCCTAGTGAAAATAATCACCAATAAAACGATAACATACTAAAATGTAAAATTCCACTATTTAGAATTCATAATTCAGAATTTCAATGAAATCATTGAGAGGACTTCATGACAAAGATATTATATGCATTAATATATGCTAATAACTCTCAATATTTAAGAGAAATACAAATCAAAAGTTTTAACTTGGCACCACGTATACGTTGGCTACTAATAGATAAGGAGACATTGCTTCAATTCGTGTTGTAGGGGCATACACTGCTCAAATATAGCACAGAGAAAGAACCACGCTATAAACTATGTCATACCACTAATGTATGCTATCCCACACATTCTTTGAAAGCTACAACACTTGCACATTTCTCACGATTGAGAACACAACTAGTGCACACAATGTCTTTCTTGTAACAAAACCATTTATTTGTATTACCACCCAAGAAAATTTAAGCATGTAGCATTCTAACAACCAAGGCCTATGGAGACTGGGCTAGCAAGATAACACACAACATAGATGCCTACTTGCCTCATATTGAATATTTGTTGTCCATGTTTGATAGGTGGAGGTGGGT
This sequence comes from Pinus taeda, assembly GCA_000404065.3. Classification (NCBI taxonomy): domain Eukaryota; kingdom Viridiplantae; phylum Streptophyta; class Pinopsida; order Pinales; family Pinaceae; genus Pinus; species Pinus taeda. The sequence continues at coordinate 40,387 of APFE030764863.1, forward strand.
TGCGTACCCTTTTGTTATTTCAAGATTGTCAAATGAAAAGGACTTCATTCTTGATATCTCCCTCTCTCTCTCTCTCTCTCTCTCTTCTCTTCTCTCTCTATTATAATTATATATATATATATATATTAGAAGAGAGAGAGAGAGAGAGAGATAAGAAACTGAATGGAAAGTATTAATAACTCCGGTCAATACAAATTGAAATTTTGCAAGTACACAATTTTCCTACAAGTTTTGGATCTCCAAGGAAGAATAGATCTTAAGGCAAGGACTATTAGCTACATTACATTATACAAACCTTGAGCAATAAATTCATAGAGTATATGAATTGGGAGACTACCTATAGCTCTAGTTCATAACAAATCAGTGGATATTCTTACAGGATGCAACAGGCACTGCTTTGTTAATGTGTTAAAAGCATGCTTTAATATCAACTAATTCATTTAAGGATTCAAGTAATTCTATGAGCACAATAGAGATATTATGACCTTGTGTAACAATAATTACACATCACTAGTATGCATATCCACAGATTTCTAGGTCATAGATTCATTAATAGACAGGTTCCATCATTTCCTTATTATGTCTCTGCGGTGGCTATTGAGTGTAATGGAAGATAAAATTCATTATATATATATCTATATATATATATATAATATATATATATATAATATATATATATATATATATATAGATAGATAGTTTACAACCAGAAAATGCATTGAACTCTTTAAGATGGGTGCTAATTTTATTATAAACATATGTTTTCACTCCATCCCATAAATTTACCCTCTCACCCAATTCTAAAAGATAATAACCTTGTTATGCGACACTAAAAGAGGTCTAAGATATATTTGAATAACATTGTATTGATGGTGTTGGACCCACCAACATGTCAAGGGGATCTCCCCAGCAAGAAGTCCTAATTAGACCTCAGACTGTTTGGCGTAGGAGTCCCAACAGTGGGTCGTAAGGTAATGCCTTGACCGCGATGTCGCACAGAGGCAAGTATGATAACTCTGTCAGTAGCAAGGGTCTGACTGATGCAGTGAGTCAAGGAATGAGTATGAGAGGTTCCAACACTTCAAAGGGAGAGGAAGGTGAAGGTGAGATTAAGGTTGAAAGGGATCAGTCCCAACTCGGCTAGGAACACACAACACAAAGGACATGCACAAATTCCAGTAGAGCAGTCGACACAGATGTTGCAGTCACAACATACAAGGTAAGATAACACGAACAACACTCACGGATCAGTACGAGACGAGTGTAACGGTTGATATAACAAGGTTCAGAGAAAGGTCTGTCTGATGTCCGACAGAGCAGTCGACATGAACAGTGACAACATTAACAACATATGCAACATGCTAATAACAAGATTCATATAATTGCATACAAATTAGTTCATATACAAGTACGTAAGTTAAACAACATATATCATTAAGGCAACCGGAGCAGTCCAACTACAATAACAACATATGCATGAAAATGTGTTGGATTTTATTATATAAAGAAGTGTAAGTCACAATCATACAATACACCATGTAAACCTGCTAGCCCCATTAGTGGAACGTTACAGCCACATCCGCCTGCTCCTCCAAAGAGATGTACTAGCTCTGTGCAATAGAGAAGCCAAGGCGCGTTACAATATGGTCCAAGCCTTCTTCAAGATAGTCTTAGAAGAAGCTTGGCTGACCAAAGGCCTTTATAATGAGTTATGAGGGACTATTTATAGCAAAAGGTGGGGTGACCCTTGACATTCCCCTTTGTGACAGTTCAACTACCCTCATGACTCTTCACCTACTCTATGACTGTTACATCCAACTGTTGACACTCGACTTACACTTGACATGACTCAACATTACAATGCACATGTACTTATGTGAGATAGCATGGATTGAGCAAGCCTTGCAAGACATCACTAACACTTGGTCCGTTGTGGTGAGGCCAACTCTTTGACATGCTTTTGATGGTGAAGCTGGTGAGTTGATGCCAATCTTGGTCGTCCATGATGGTGTGCATGTACCTCATGGTGACATCTTACTGAAGCGAACTCTTGCCTCCATTGCAACCAGTGCATTGGTTTGGCCCCTTCATCCAACTTGTCTGCTAACATGCACATGGTCTTCTTGGGTACAGCTGAATCGACAACATACTAATGTATAGTGTTTGTGTTGATCTTCAAGTGTGCGTTGGTGGTCATGAGCATCAACTTTCCAAAGTGCATGTTTAGCCCTGGCTGGACTTGCTTCTTGTCTTTGCCTTGGTGAGTGTGTTGAATGTGTTGGATTGCATGCATGCGCTCAACGACATGTATGCTGCTAGATCCTTTGCATGCGATCAAAAGCACTGCTTACCATGTTTTCTCTGTGTTAGCTGCTGGGATGGATCCTTAACCTGTATTGCCGCAGTTTCATCCGTGAGTGCATGTTGCACCCACTGTTGTTCTTGTTCCTACTACAACTCATTGGATTGTCTATGCAACTTCATGTTCTTCCTAAGTTGTTGCTTCAGCACATGCAACTCCTTCTTTGTTTCATTTTCTGCCTTCATGCGTTCTTCATGTCACACTGTCACTTCATAGCCTAAGTCTCCAAAGTTTCTTTCATTATTAGTGATTCTGCTTGATCTTGCAACTTTTCTCTTCCTCTATGTTGTCAACAACCTTCCTCTTTCATTCGTTGCATTCGCTACATTCGGTATGTTGCCTTCAACTGTTGTTCATGATGCTACTCGCTGTGATGCTGCTGCTTGATGTCCTTGTCCACAAACAACTTGATGTCTTCACGAGTAGGCAAGCTCATAGGCACTTGATCGATTGCATCCCCAAGCATGCTCTGAACGGTGTCTTCGTCTTTACTCTCCTATAAGCCATTGTACATGTACTGCTGAGAGGTAGATGAACACTTGCAATACCTGGAGACATGGAAACACTAAAAGCAAGAAATTTGTTAGTCGAAAACTAGAATGAACATGAGAACTAACTTGCAACATACTTGGGTGAATGATCATGAAGGTTGCGCTTTTTTTGGCCAGGAGGTCGGGAGACTGACTGCCAAGGCTACGCAAGGCACAGTTAGGGTTGCTGAGAGACTAGCTGACTGCTGGAACTGCACAATGCACAATCTAGTCTGGCTACTGACTGCTGGGATTGCGCATTGTGCAATTCCATCTAGGAAGGACTGCTAGCCCAGGGACATATTTATGCAAATTTCTTGAGCCAAGCAGCCATTGTCCTCCAGAAATTTGCAAAACAGTCCTGGAGGCCATTGTTCGGTAGGAATGTGCAAATCTAGAGAGGAAGGTGAGCCTTCCTTCCCCATATTGTGCAATGTAGCCTTAGTGAAGGCAGAGTCCGGGCCAAGGTTGGCCTGACTCGTCGACGAGCAATTGAAAGCAACTAAGATAGTAAATGCATGGTGACACTAAGTGACAGCAGAAGTGATTAAAAGTGAATGCAAAACATGAATGAAATATTCAACAAACATATCAATATGCATGTGGGTGAGGCAATTCACGGTTGGGTGAAAATGCGTGCAAAAAAGTTTCATGCATGTGAAAACAGAGAGATATCAATGAAAATTGAAACAGAGCTAGGACAAGCTAGAATACATGTAAACAACAGCAGGCGTTCAAAGAAATCAAGCAAACAACACTCACACAAGCGAATACATAAAAGAGACATAAATGCAACACAAGGCATGGGAAGTGAGCTTACCTAAAACAACTGAGTTGAATGTGTCGACAGCTCCTAGATGTGATGTGGGATGTCAGAGCTACAAGGTTGATGTGAGGAATGAGCTCTGCAATGTCCGGTTGATGAGTTTTGATAACATCGAGGTTGTGACGCACATGCCACAAATCTAGGGGAAGCGACACTTGGAGGGAGGTTTTTGAATTATTCCTTGCATGTAACATCCAACTACTAAACATAGATCCCTGAAACAAGGGATTCATTTGCATGTTGCCTTGGGAGAAATAGCCCATGCATGCAATTTTGTTTTGCTCAGTCCTGGAGGGAACCGGTCAACTCAACTGCACATCCAAGAGACTGCTTGACTGTTGGAGAAAAATGTGCATTTTTGGCTGGGGGTTGGGCTGGCTTCCCAAGAGATTTGTGCAATTTCTGGGCTGAGCAGTTGACTGCTACCCAGATTTGCACAAATTCTGGGCTGAACAACCTACTACTGGGAAAATTTGCGCAAATCCTGTTGGGAGGGTTGGCTGGAAGGATTGCACAATCCTGGAGCCTAGCAAGATGCCAGAGAGGATTGTGCAATTTTTGGAGGGAATGCTGGTTTCCCTTCAGAAATGCACAATTTTCAAGGGGAAGCTGCTCATCCTGAAGCTAGACCAAGTCCAGGTGAGCCGCCTGTGAAGGGAAAATATCAAGCTGTGATCGATAGGCTACCTTTGAGCAAGAAAGACATTGAAGCTTGAGGACTTGACGAAGCAAGGCAAGTTGCTATGAAGGTTGGTAGGGAGGCTCCAAAATAGGCTAAGGAAAAATTTTGGAGGGTGGTTGTAGTCGCTACAACACTTGGCGACACATTGGTAGAACTCCAGCTCTCTGAATGGACCTTGTTCATGAAAAGCAAGTCTAACACCTCCGGAAGTATTGTTTAGCTCTCAGCTCATGTTGGCTTCACACTAGCTTGATTGTAAGATGTAGCATCTACCAGACTCTTGGTCGATTGACACGCATTCCAAGCCAAGGCAACACAGTTGTTTCAATTGGGGTTGAGGGGTATATAAGTGCACAAGCAGTATAGTCGTCAGATTCTAAGTTTCATCTTTGGTGTTGCTCCACTGCTAGCAGACCTAGACAGTACCCCGTTGGAGTCACATAAGAACACAAGCATGGCTCCACTGCCAGTGAGCCTGGTCAGTACCCTAATGGAGTTACTTGCATCACCTCCCTGCACAAGAAGCCTTTCTCTTCTTTCGCCTTATTCATTTTCATTTGATTTTTTTGACTTTTCATTTTTTTCATTTTTCACTATGCATAGAAATTAATCATTTCAAAGGCGGAAGAGGGATCCTGACTTATTGAGAGAAAAAGAGGTTGTTCCAACAGATAAGTAGTTTATTGTATCTCTGACGTGCCTATTAAGGTTTTTCCCCCTCACCTTACTCTGCTTGACTGAACTGACAAGGGTTAACCCAAAAACAACCGACTAGAGAAGGTGACACTAGTTAGCGTGCAAGCATTGTGTTTTCACCAAGGTTCACTTTGAGCAATACGTATTTTCCTTCGACGTATCATGGACTAAAAGTAACAAGATCATCATACAGAGGCAATATGACAAATAACCAAGTAGTGATAGTTGTACAAGCCCTCTTGTACTTCACACAGCTCGTTTCAAGATTCATACATGGTTTCATGCCAACTAACCTACGAACGAAACGAGTGAACAAACTAATCAATCAACAAAGCAAAAACCTAAGTGAAGCAAGTAAACAAACAAGCAAAAAAAACATGTAAGTAAACAAGCATGCAAGCAAACAACTGAAAGCAAACACTACTCCTACTCCTACACTAACGGTGCATGTGGTTGATCATGTGAATTGATATTTCCAATGTAGCCACCAGTGCATTGGTAGATCCATGTTGGTGTAATCTTGGTCCGCGAGTAACCCAGTTGTGTGGACCAGCAAACAAGAAAGATATAACAATGAAGACAGCCACACTTTGTGTTTCAAAGTGCCCATGGGACATAAATGAGTGCATGTGCATGACAGATAGTTCGTGGACTTATCATGGTGTTTTGTGACACTATGTGCAACTTTGAAGCAAAAGCACACTCTTGAATAAGACATGTAAGCAAATGAAAGAAACAAAGATAACTTACGTTGTGCATGAGTGCTTGCAATGTAAGACTCCTCCAATGCATGAGCAATGGGATCGTGCAGTTCAAGTGGAGGAAGTGTGATCTGTGTGAGATGGATCTTCAATGCATACAGATAAGTGATGAGGAGCCTTGGGTGACTGAACAGTTTCATGATCGGAAGTGAGACTAACACCAAGAGAGCGAGGGCCTAACATAACCATTAGCTAGGGCTGAAGTGCCTCGATAATCTTGGGTGCATCATCTTCATCATCAGGTAGATCATCATAAACCGATGGCTTCGAAAGATCAACTGCAATAGATTCATGATCGTGATAAAAAATAGAAGAAAATGGATCACGACCACCACGATCAGAAAAATCAATGAATTCTTCAAATCCTCATGATCAGATGAATCAAACAGAGGGGTAGATGAAAAGCGAATGAACCCATCCTTTGTGTTTCTCGAAAACACAGATGAAGGATCAAGTGGATCTTCAATGCATAACTTATCCTCTCCATTGTCGAATGATGGAATAACATCTGGTGAGTCCTGCGAGTGATCAACAATGGGTGCATCTGTGGATGAAGACACACATGCAAAATCATGGATGGCAGGTTCACCAAAGAAGCTAGGAAAGAATGAAGGGGGCTCGGACAGAAGGGAGTCATCCTTCGTCGAGTGTTGATGTTCAAGCTCCCACTCATATTCTTCATGAATGACAATGCATGTTGATTGTGCAACACCAACTCCGTCAGTGGGTTGTTCCTCATTCACAACAAGTGAACAGTCCGAAATGGATGAACACAAGACAACATCATCTGGAGGAACACCTGAGTGCGAAGACGAAGGTCAAAGAAAAGAATGCATATGGGAAATCGAAGGACTCATAACCAATTCTACGTGAAAATTGAGTGAAGTGATGTTGGGAGGGTGTGAAGGGTGAACAGATGTGCGAACATGTTCCTTAGCATCATAGGGCGATGGTGGAACTGTCGAATGAGAGGGAGGTGGACAGTCTGTTGAGACAATTCCTGATCCCACATGGGATTGCGCAATTCCATCAACGAAGAAGGTTAATCGAGGCTTGACATCGAGCTTTCTCTTGGGACAGGCAGATTTCTTAAGGCAATACTCTAACTGGTCCCAAAGATAAGAAAACTTCATCTGGCTCCTCGGAGCTTGAAACTGTAAGTCACGGAAGCACTACCAAAAATCAATAACGGATTCATGTGGAGCCCTCCATTGCTGTAACAGTGTCCAGTCAAGATGGTCTGGATCAAAATGATAGAACGTGTCTTTAGTAGGATCATAGTATTGCTCACATGAGTGCATGGTGTTAGTCGGTAGGCTGAGCACCCAACGAAATGGAGATTTATAAAGTGTGAATGCAAGCAAAAGACCGGCCTGTTCATCAGTAAACTCATCTTCCTCATAAATCATGGAAAGAAAGTTATGTAAGTGCTCAGGCTAGGCCACTTCACCTTCACCATCATACGTGTGAGCGGATAAGAGATTGAAAAGCTTCCCCGAAATGTAGACATCTTCACGATTCGAAAAACACCTTGGGGGAAGAAGATTGCAAGACTCCATGAAAGATATGCAAAGGTTCAAAACTGGATAAGAGGACACTGCTTGTCGTCAGGCCCTCCTTCTAGCACCAGAAATGTTGATTGCGCTGGACCCGCTCGTTAGCACTCCAGGAAACTCTTCTAGGTTGTAGTTCGAAGATGCCTGGTAACATATAAATATCCCTCAATGGTTCTCTCAACTATGGGAATGTGTTTGGATCAAGTTGGATGACTGAATCGAATCTTATTCACTCAAGACATACATAAACACTCTTAGATTGACAAGGCTTTCAACTACTACTGTTCAGAAGGTTTATAAATAAGTGGATATATGAAGAATCCTTACTGTACCAGCAGAATCATACATTAACACATATGAATGGCCAATTACATAGGTAAATGAAACTTACAATTCTAATTCATCATTGCAAAGATAAGGTGACAGTTTTCTGGCATTAGACAAATAGGAATAACATGAATAACATATTCAGGTGCAAGCAGAGAACAGATAAGAAGATGTAAATCTTAACAGATAATAGCAAAAGAAGCTTGTATTACTAATATGAAAATAAGAATCTTGAGATTACGAAGTATGAAAAGTCTCCAAATTCGAACCCCTTCTCATCTCTAGAGTTCTAGGCTTTATAGCCATTACGTCAAAGTCAAGATCCTATAAAAATGGATCTGAAACACCTAAAATAGAAAAATTAAAATAGATATGAATAGATCCTATTTAACTGGTCAATTATTGTACAAATGGTCTTCATAATCTTCAATAACTGTAGATTTTTCAATATCTGATGGATGAGGTCGAAATCTTCCCAAATCCCAAAGATAACAATTAGTTACAATCAATTTCTGAAACTGTCTGCCACAAAAATTGGGAAAGACTATTGAAAAACTGGGGCTCAGAGATGGATTCAGTTCTCCACATCTGTGACACCTGTGTATAAACCCAAAGCGGTTATTGTTCTTTGATATTTTAGGCACAAAATCCTCCAACCATTTCTCAAAATGGTCCTCCAGTCGCTCAGAATCATCATTTGAAAATGATGAATCAGCACAGTAGAAACGCCACATTTCTGAAAACGTTGCCTCATCTTGTGGGGGATTTTTGACTGCCTTTCCGAGCTCTAAATGCAGATCTGAAAGTACCATTATATAGCTTAGGATTTCTAGTTGTCAATTAACTATTTGAGCATGTAGAAAGGCCTCTCCACGGCTGAGAAAATTTAGTTTTCCCAAAGCAGTTTATCGTTTGAAAAACTTGCTATTTCGGTAGCTAAGAGGTCTACTAAGCATGCGGATTAGCTATCGAAAGTTGATTTTTCAAAAATGAGCTGACTAGAAATTTTATTAACATGATTACAAGCTTAAGACTAAATGAAATGAGTCTAAAAATTAAATAAAACTCTTTCCTAAAAAGACCTTCTATCACCTAATGAAATAAAATTGACAATTTTATTTCAGGAGATAACACCGCCAACATGTCAAGGGGATCTCCTCAGAAAGAAGTCCCAATTAGACCTCCGATCATTTGGTGTAGGAGTCCCAGCAGTGGGTCATATGGTAATGCCATGACCACGATGTCGCAAAGAGGAAAGTATGATAACTCTGTTAGTAGCAAGGGTGTGACTGATGCAGTGAGCCAAGGAATGAGTATGAGAGGTTCCAACACTTCAAAGGGAGAGGAAGGTGAAGGTGAGTTCTAGGTTGAAAGGGATCAATCCCAATTGGGCTAGGAACACACAACACAAAGGACATGGACAACTTCCGGTAGAGCAGTCGACACGGATGCGGCAGTCACAACATACAAGGTAATATAACACGAACATCACTCACAGATCAGTCTGAGATGAGTGTGACGGTTGATATATCAAGGTTCAGAGAAAGGTTTGTCTGATGTCTGGTAGAGCAGTCGACACAGACGGTGACAACATTAACAACATATGGAACACATTAACAACAAGATTCATATAATTGCATACAAATCAGTTCATATACAAGTACGTAAGTTAAACAACATATATCATTAAGGCAACTGGAGCAGTCCAACTACAATAACAACATATGCATGAAAATGTGTTGGATTTTATTATATAAAGAAGTGTAAGTCACAATCATACAATACACCATGTAAACTTGCTAGCCCCATCAGTGGAATGTTACAGCCACATCCGCCTACTCCTCCAAAGAGATGAACTAGCTCTGTGTTGTGGAGAACCCAAGGTGTGTTACAATATTGTCCAAGTCTTCTTCAAGATAGTCTTAGTAGAAGCTTGGCTGACCAAAAGCCTATACAATGAGTTATGAGGGATTATTTATAGTAAAGGGTGGGGTGACCCTTGACACTCCCCTTTGTGACAGTGCAAATACCCTCATGAATCTTCACCTACTCTATGACTGTTATGTCCAACTATTGACACTAGACTTACACTTAACATGACTCAACATTACAATGCACATGTACTCATGTGAGACAACATGGCTTGAGAAAGCCTTGCAAGACATCACTAACACTTGGTCCGTTGTGATGAGACCAACTCTTTGACAAGCTTGTGATGGTGAAGGTGGTGAGCTGATGCCAAGCTTGGTCATTCATGATGATGTGAATGCACCTCATGGGGACATTTTGTTGAAGCAAACTCTTGCCTTCATTGCAACCGGTGCATTGGTTCGGCCCCTTCATCCAACTCGTCTTCTAACATGCGCATGGTCTTCTTGGGTATGGTTGAACTGGAAACACACTAATGCATAGTGTCTGTGTTGATCTTCAAGTGTGTGCTAGTGGTCATGCACATCAACTTGTCGAAGTACATGTTTAGCCCCAGTTGGACTTACTTCTTGTCTTCACCTTGGTGAGTGTGTTGAATGGGTTGGATTGCATGTGTGTGCTCAATGAGATGCATGCTGCTGGATACCTAGCATCTGATCAACAACATTTCTCACCATGTTTTCTCTGTGTCAACTGCTAGGATAAATCCTTAACTCATATTGGCGTAATTTCATTTGCGAGTGCATGTTAAGCCCACTGCTGTTCTTGTTCCTGCTGCAAATCATTGGACTATGTGCATAGCTTCATCTTCTTCTTGAGTTGCTGGTTCAACACATGCAACTCCTTCTTTGTTCCATCTTCTACCTTCATGCGATCTTCCTGTCGCATCGTCACTTCATAGCCTGTGTCTCCAAAGTTGCTTTCATTATCAGTGGATCTGCTTGATCTTGCAACTCTGCTCCACCTCTATGTTGTCAACAACCTTCCTCTTTCATTCGCTATGTTCGCTGCTTTGGTATACTGCCTTCAACTGCTGCTCATGATGTTGCTCATTGTGATGCTATTGCTTGATTTCCTTTTCCATGAATAACTTGATGTCTTCGTGAGTAGGTAAGCCCATGAACACTTGATCGACTACATTCCCAAGCGTGCTCTGAACGGTGTCTTCGTCTCTGCTCTCTTGGAAACCATTGTACCTATACTACTGAGAGGCAGATGAACACATGATACCTAGAGACATGGCAACACTTATAGCAACCAATCTCTCAGTTGAAAATCAAAATGAACATGAGAACTAACTTGCAACATACGTGGGTAAATGATCATGAAGGTTGCACAATTTCAGCCGGGGGGTCAGGAGACCGACTGCCAAGACTGCACAAGGAACAGTCCAGGTTGCTGGGAGACTGATTGACTACTGGAACTGGAATGCGCAATCCAGTTGGGCAATTGGCTAATGGGATTATGCAATACGCGATTCTGGTTGGGAAAGACTACTGGCCCAGGGATATATTTGTGCAAATTTTTGGGCCAAGCAACCACTGACCTCCAAAAATGCATAATTCAGTCCAGGAGGCTAGTGTTGGACCAAAATGCGCAAATCTGGAGAGGAAGGTGAGCCTCCCTTTCCTAGATTGTGCAATGCAGCCTTGGTGAAGGCAGAGTCCGGGCCAAGGTTGGCTTGACTTGCTGACGGGAAACTGAAAGGAAGTAAGTCAATGAATGCATGGCGACACTAAGTGATAGAAGACATGATTAACAGTGCCTGCAAAGCATGAATGAAAGATTCAACAAATAGATCAACATGCATGTGGGTGAGGCAGTTCGCCGGATGGGTGAATGTCCGTGCAAAACAGTTTCATGCATGCAACAACAGTGATATAGAAACAAAAATTGAAACAAAGCTAGGACAAGCTAGTATACATGTAAATGACAACAAGCGTTCAAAGAAATCAAGCAAACAATACTCCCACAAGAGAAAACACAAAAAGCGACAGAAATGTAGCACAAGGCATGGGAAGCGAGCTTACCCCAAAACAACTGAGTTGAATGTGCCGACTGCTCCTATATGTGATGTGGGATGTCAAAGCTACAAGGTTAATGTGAGGAATGAGCTCTACTGTGTTTGGTTGATGAGTTTTGATAACATCGAGGTTGGGACGCGCATGCCACAAATCTAGGGGAAGCGACACTTGGTGGGAGGTTTTTGAAATGATCCTTGCATGTAACCTCCAACTGCTAAACATAGATCCCTAAAACAAGGGATGCCTTTTGCATGTTGTCTCTTGCTATTCTGGGAAGATCAAGTCATGCATGCATGCAAGTCAAGTTCCCTCGGTTCCGGGTGGAACTAGTCAACCAGACTGTCCATGCATGCCAGTGCTCAACTGCTCAGGAAAAATGCGCATTCCTGACTGTAAGCTGGGCTGGTTGCCCAAGTGGATTGCACAATTTCTGGGCCCAACAGCTAATTGCTACCCAGATTTGTGCAAATCCTGGGCTGAACAACGTGTTGCTGGGAAAAATTATGCAAACCCTGCTGGGAGGGTTGGTTGGTAGGATTGCGCAATCCTGAAGACCAGCAAGCTGTAAGAGAGGATTACACAATTCCTAGAGGGAAGGTTGGTTTTCCTCCAGGAATGCACAATTTTCAAGGGGAAGCTGCTAAGCCTGTAGTTGGACTAAGTCCGGATGAGTAGCCTGTGAGGGAAATGGATCAACTGTGATCAATAGGCTGCCTTTGTGCGAGGAAATAATTGAAGCTTGAGTTCTTGATGAAGCAAGACAAAGTGTTGCGTAAGGTTGGTAGGGGAGGCTCTAAAACAGGCTAAGGCAAAAGTTTGGAGGGTGGTTGTAGCCGATACAACACTTTGGAAGAGTTGTTTGATCGAGATGATGTTGCCAAAAAGCCCACCATGGTTCCCACAGAGAAAGGTGTCGAGGATGTAAACATTGGTGTCGCCAACAAGCCTAAGATGGTCAAATTATCAAATTCCTTTGTCTCTTGAGATGAAAAGTAAGTACATTACTTTGATGGCAGAATTTTCTACTGTATTTGCTTGGGACTATTCAAATTTGAAGGTGTATGACAAGAACATCATTCAACACACTATTTCGGTCAGGCCTGATCAAAAGCCATCTTGCCAGAAACAGAGGAGGATTAATCGTAAGCTGCTGCCATCAATTGAAAAAGAGGTAAATAGGCTTTATAAGTGTGGTATCGTAGTTCCTATTCAATTTTATGAATGGATGTCAAATCTAGTGCTGGTAAGAAAGAAGACCGAGGAAATTCGTCTTTGCATTGATTTCATAAATTTATACAAAGTGTCCTTGAAGGGAAATTATCCCCTACCAAATATGGATCATATTCTTCAGAGGGTAGTTGGGTCTTCGAGGATGCCATTGCTTGATGGATATTCCATGTACAATCAGATTTTAGTGCATAAAGATGATCAGCTGAAAACAACCTTCACAACACCATGGGGTTTCATGTATGACAAGATGCCATTTGGATTAAAGAATGTAGGAGCGATTTTTCAGCGAGCCATGGACATAGCTTTCGCCAATGAAAAAGATTTATTTCTGGTTATTTATTTAGATGATCTCACAATTTTGACTAAATCTGATGAAGATCATTTACATCATTTAAGAATTGTCTTTCAAAAATGCAGAAAATTTGGTATATCACTTAATCCAAAGAAGAGCTTATTTTCCATGGAAGAAGGTAAGCTGCTGGGACATATTATCTCCAAGGATGGCATTTGCATTGACCGTGCAAGAGTTCAAGCTATTCAACAATTAGATTTCCCAAGGAACAAAAAATAAATTCAATCTTTTAATGGCAAAATCAATTTTTTGAGAAGATTGATCCCCAACCTCGCTGAACATTTGAAAGAGATGACAGACATGCTAAAAAAGCACAACGAGGTAAAATGGTCTTTAGATGCTAAGAAATCTTTCCATGCAGTCAAATTTCTATTATCTACTGCTCCTACTCTGATTAGTCCAGATTATACTTCAGATTTCATCATATTTTCATTCGCCTCTGAGCATACATTAATAGCGGTCCTAATGCAAAAGAAAGATTAGAAAATGAACATCCTATAGCATTTTTCAGTTGAACAATAAGGGATGTAGCAGTAAAATACAACATAATTGAGAAGCAGGCTTTGGCATTGGTGAAAGCTCTCAAATATTTTTGAGTTTATATTCTGCATTCTCCTACCATTTCTTATGTTCCCACAATAACTGTAAAAGAAATTATTATGCAGAAAGATCCAGAAGGAAGGTGGGGAAAATGGATCACAGTGATGCTAGAGTAAAAGTTGGAGATAAAGCACACAAAGCTCATAAAGGGACAAGGTTTGGCTAAGCTCATGAATGAATCTATTTTGCATGCATTAGATATCAATTTGATTAATGCACTTTCTGAAGAAGAAGAAGACTCATAGTTATAAGTGTCCGAGATGCTCACTTCATCTCCATGGTATTCCGACATTGTTTATGTGTTGCAACACTTAAATCCTCCACCGGAAGTACCCAAAGGTAAAACTAGATCTTTAAAGTTGAAAGCTTCAAAATATTGTATTCTTGATGGTTTTTTATTTTGGAAAGACCCTGGTGGTGTGTTGCTGAACTATTTGGTAGAAAATGAAGAGAAATATGTAATGAGATATTTTCACAAAGGAGACTGTGGTGGCCATCACTTCTGGAAGACTACAACAAACAAAAATTTGAGAGTCGGTTTCTATTGGCCTACTCTTTTTTCTTATATATATAAAACAGTGATGAGTTGTCATGAATGTCAGATTTTCCAAGGAAAAAGAAACATTTTTCCATTACCCTTGCAACCCATTTCAATCACAACCCCTTTCTAGCAATGGGGTCTTGATTTCATTTGAAAGATCCATCCTTCATCATCAACACAACATAAATGGATCCTGACAGCCACAGACTATTTTACAAAATGGATTGAAGCAATCCCAACCAGGCAAGCTACTGATTCTATTATCATTCAGTTTATTGAATATAATATCTTGTTTGGATTTGGTTGCCCACATAAGATAATCACTAATAATGTTGTTGCTTTCAAGTCAAAGAAGATGGTGGAGTTTTATGCAAAGTATTATATTGTATGGGGGCATTCCACTGCTTATCACCCACAAGGGAATGGTCTGGCCGAATCATCCAACAAATCTTTGATCAACATCATCAAGAAAATTTTAGAAGTCAATAAGAAGAACTGGCACAAAAAGATCATTAATTCTTTATGGGCAGACAAACTTAGTACTAAGAAATCAATACGTATGTCTCCATTTCAGTTGGTGTACGGGGTTGACACTATTTTTCCTTCATCTATTGCTGTCCCGATCATGAAAATTCTGTAGGAATTAGACAACGAAACAAATGATATGTAGCGAAGGATAAATCAGATGATGCATTTACAACAAACTAGAGAGGAAGTTTTTTAAAACACTTCTAAACTTCAGGAAAAAATCAAGAAGATCTATGATCGCAAGACAAAAGAAGACAATTTCAATTTGGGAGATGTAGTTCTTCGTTGGGATGCAAGGAATGAAGAAAAAGGCAAACAGGGCAAGTTTGAAAATTTATGGAAAGGACCATATAGAATTTCAGATTTCAGAAGAAAGAATGCTTTTCCAATGGAGGAATTGAATGGAGAAGATTATTCAGGAGGAGCGATTAATGGCAGGCTTCTCAAGCACTACCATACTTAATTCTCACCAACATTGTAATATACCGGTTTGTATATTATGTTCAAGTGTCCAAGTGGCTATCATAGGAGTTTGAAGCCCAAGGAGAAGGCCATAAGGCTTCTTTGATCAATTGCTACTTTTATTTTACTTTTACAGTCCTGTCATGTCAAATAGTCAGTCTATTTTCAGTTTCAGTTTAGTTTTCCGCATTTTGACTCCATTGCCCAATAAATAAGGCTACCTGGTCTACGGTGTCCTTGACACCTCCAAGGAGCTACCATCCCCAGCTAGAGCCAATGTTAGTGTCAGTCTTGTTTGCCTGTCACTAGTGATGAAATATGCATTTACCAAGTTTGTTAGGGGTCTCACGGTCAAATTTTATCATGTCACTAGGTTTTCAGAATAAAATTTGGTCACTTGCTAGTTTGTCTAGGAATATCTCTATTCTTTTAAAAAGTCTCAGATGCCGGTTGCTTACATCACTCAAATGAGTGTATCACAATAAAGAGAATTTCTTCATCATATCAATCATCATCACCACCATTTCACTCAGTTTAATGACTTCATTAGGTCATTAGGGTTTCAAGGTCCATCTTCATTCCATGCATAAATCCGACATTGGATGAGTTGTGATAAGCAGCTCTTTGCAATAAGTTTTTATGAAATTTCATAAGTGCTTCATGGTTACAATCTCAAGGTTCCAAAAGGAAGAAGTTTCACTATTCAAAAATATAAAGAGAAGTTCAGATTTCAAGCCTCGAAAGTGGACAAGTTTAAAAAGGTGAAAGTCATGTTTTGAAAAGGTATGTGGGGACCATATTTATTCAAAATAAGTTGATATTGTGCCTATAAAAGCCCAAGAAGTCCCAAACATGTTTTATTTGCATCCTTACCTCCTTTGTTCATCGAGCTCTCCCCTCCTTTGGTGAAAAAACACAGGTTTTCTAGCTAAAATTAGCAAAAATATCCCGGCGCTGTGCTTCTGTGAGTTGTGTTGCACTTTTGGAGGTGGCATTGCGCTTCCATGAACTACGCTGTGCTTCTGGAGGTGGCGCTGCGCTTCCATGAACTATGCTGTGCTTTGGCGCTACGCTTTTGCCAATGGTGTTGTGCTTGGGACAAAGTAGCCCGAAACCTGCCAAAACTCACCCAAACTTCAAATTTAAGCTTCCATTCCTACTTTTTTCTCTTCTAAACTGTTCAACAAGTACCATCGTCTTACTCACTCTTTTCCTTTGGCAAAGCAAGTGCAAATGGTGAGTTTTGTTCATCTAGGGTTTATGTGAAATTTCATGCTTCAAAGCTACTGCAAATGATGGTTTTGTCAGATAGGACATTTAAAACTTTAAGAATTTCCATTTCATACCTCTTTGTATATATAAATCATCATATCATCCACCAAGCAGCTCATTTACTTTCAGTTTACCTCACATTTTCACAAACCCTAGCTCATACCTATCAATTTAAACAATTTTCCTAGCAGGACTGTTTTTTTAATTTCTCTTACTCATCTCCCTCTCTCATTTCACTCCATTCAACATTCCTAAGATTTCTACAACCCCTATCCATCTTCCAAAATTCCCCTATCATCATCGTCCTTCCCTAACTTCCTCATTTCATCATTTCCTTCCTTGAGCAAGAAAACAATCAACTTAAGGCCAAACAACTAATCATGGAGAAAGAGCAATCTAAGATGTTTCAACAAGGAGGAAAAGGTAAAGCAGTGTTGGAACTTGGTGAACATGATGAACATGAAAAACAAGTAGGAAAGAAGAAGCCAAGAACCAAGGGACTCAAAAGGGCATTGAAGGAAGAGAAAGAACATAACCTGCTAGATAAAAATTTAGACATGGAAGACAAAATTGCCTTGGAGATCATTGAAGACAGAGAGTATTGGATAAATAAGGTCAATGGCCACCTATAACAGCTTCTTGAAAAATACAATAGAGATAATCATCTATTCAGGCACATGGCCCATCATCATCAGATAAAAACCATGATTTGCAACATCAAGCTCAAGCAGTTGAAAAACAAGCTCAAGGAAGCCCTAAAGGACAAAAATGAGAGGAATAAATTGGATATGCTTGCTGAAGCATCCATAAGAGCATAACATACCTCATTTTGCACTTCATGACCAATTTTGAAGGTTTTTTGAGCATTTTTGGTTTTTTGAGATTTTTGGTGCCAAATTCAGAAATTGGGCTAGTCACAGAAGCAGCGTTGCGCTTTTTCCTCAGGGATCCAAATGACAAGTGGCTAACATTTTTAGAAAGCTGATAACCTCCTCTCAAAACCCATTTCATCATATTTCTCATTCAAGGCTCAAATTTTGAGAAAAAAAGAGAAAAAGGGGTCGAAAATCATCATTCTACCACTCTATTTGACAGGTGCTACACTTTTGGCGACACCTTGGGAGAATCAACTTTTGAAGGCCTTCCCATGAGTAATTTTAAAAAATTCAAGGTGTTATGGAAACTAGAAAGGAAATTATAGTTTTCCATTCTCTCAGATCTCAAATTTGACCTCAGGAAGCACCTAAAAGTGGCCTCAAAGTTGGCGCTGCGCTTCTACAAATTTCTGAGTTTTTATTTAAAAATTTCACCGTGTAATTTCCTAGTTTTTTAGTTTGACTTGGTCAAAGTTAAAATCATAATGTAGTTTCAGTATTTCGAGGTTTATATAATGTAATCATGAATAAATAGACATGAGAGGTTGTTTTTATGGTTAATTAGGTCTCATAAAGGAAGCAAAACTCAAAACAAAGTCTAAAAGAAGAGTTTGTGTTTGACCTTCTCACTCTCACTTGTTGGACGAGAGAATCTTGGAAACAATTCCACCACATAGGAGTTCGAACCCTGAAGGTGGGAATCTATTTGATTGGGTCTATATGTATCATTTCTCATTCAGAGAGAGGGGTTGGACTTTTTTGGAGAGACTTGTACCTTATGTTTTCATACAGATAATCAAGGAGCAGTTGCAGCTATTTTTCAGGAATACTTGTTCAGTGAGTTTGTGGTGTTATTTTCGTTTCTCATTGATGAAATCATCTCGATTTACATGCTTTGATTTCTTCTTATGGTTTTCCTTACAGTCATATAGGAAAAATTCTTAGATTTCAAAGCTTTTCTTAAGTGGAAAATCATGTTTATGTTTCTCTTCTTCTAGATTAATGAATTCATGCTAATACATGCTCATTATGATTTTTTAAACTCTCAGACCTATACTACATTGACTAAATCTCAAGTTCACCACAACACATTGTTATCTAATTCCTCTTTATTCCTGTTACTGCACACTTGATACCTTGACCTAATTGCCTGCTCTCATCCCTAGTACAACAAACCTAAAAAACCTTAAATTTTCAAATACTCAAATAAGACTCATACATCTAGTCTAAAATCCATTTCTTTTCCAGTTATTCATTGACAAATCCTTAGAGAGATCCCTCTTTGGTTTAGTAGGGCTAGCTACTGAACTGAAATTGGTTCGAGCTTACCTCTTTCGATCTCCTCCTTAGCCTGGGACATTGTAGGAGACCAAAATGTGTCGAAGAGAAAAAAGGCTTGCGTTTACTTCTCAAGTTGAGAAAAGGGCCAAGCCTTCTACATCAACATTTTTACGTCGTTTCCAGGGAGATGAGTGAGATATCTTCCTTGGGAAAGAACGACAAGGATCAGATCTGATTGCTGATGGTGAACAATGATCAGACACAAGAAAGATTGTGCATCTATCACCTGGCGACTCCAATGTCGAAGAATCCAAAGGTTTAGAATTCTCATGGCGACTCCACTGTTCAAAAATCGGTAGTTTGAAGAACTTCTTGGTGAATTAACTATTTTCAAAATGGAATCAACTGCTCAAAGGTATGCTCCTATGAATCGAGATCATATTCCTGGTTTTCTGAATCGTATTCCTTGTATAGATTGGCAAACATGGCTGCCAAAGTTTAAAGTTCAGGATGGAGAAGATGCTAGTTTGCATTTGGTCAAATTTCATTTTCATATTCACAGATTAAAGACTAAGTTTCCTGAAGACTGTCTGATAAAGATCTTCATGGCTAACTTAGATGAAATAACGATTAAATGGTATGAGAGTCTACCATTTTCTAGTTTATATTCTCTCAAGGATTTTCATTCAGTTTTCTTTCAACATTATCAAAGCTGCAATTTTTCCTTATCAATGATGGATAGATGTTGTGAGATTTTTGAAAATTTCATTAAATTCCTTGAAAATTCGTATGGGGATGAAGAATGTATGGATGAAGATATATTAGAAGCCCTTTATTATTTTTCCTCCCAACAAGAATTAACAGCTTCCTCCTTGGATGAAGCAGACTAGGATCAAAATAGAGAAAGATCTATTCCTGATCTTGAAAATGAAATTCACCAAGCCAATTTTGATTTCTATAAAACTCAATGTTCTCATCTATCTGAAGATGAAATAGATCAGCTCTTGAAAAACCATGTTATAGCCCAAGTTAAGGTAGGTTTGTAGTGCTCACACAGTCAAGAATATGTAAGAGAAATTTCTTCCATTATTGAAAATGAAAATATGGGTTTAAATGATGATAGTTATGAGACTGATAAAACTATACAGAAAGTTGTTGTGAGTAAGCCAATTTGTGATGTAGATTTCCTGCAAGGAGATCAACTAACAGGGATTTTTTTCTTTCATGAAGAGGATAGGGCTCATATGTTTAATAATCTTGAAGAATGTGTTTTGTTCAAGGATGATTTAGACTATGAATTGGAAGAGTATGAGTCTGAGATAGTTAGTATGCTAGAGATAGGATCAGAGTTGCTCATTCTTGAAGAATTTACAGCCAACACTCAGGTAGCAGAAATTCATACTTCCCTATGCCTTCCCACGGATCAACAACCAAGTATTCTTTCAGATCAAAATGAAAGGAGTACTTGTATTTTTGCTAGATTTCAAGACAAGGTAAAATTTCAGATCTTTAAAGATCCTTACACTAATTTGTTTTAGCCATCTGGGAAGATGAATTTTCTTGTATTTATGGATCATGAGCATGTGTTTAGCAGACACTTGGAGTGGCTTAGCTTTTGTTTTTTTCTACCTGCTCAAGGAAAATATGAGCATGATTCAAATAAGTACCCATTTGTTGGATTGGTTACATTGGAGGGATCATTACACATGATTGTATATACATGTTCAGTAGGTGGGCGGTTATCATCAGGATTTGAAGCCTGAGGTGAAGGCCCTAAGATGCTAATGGTCTGCTGCCATAAGTAAGTTCAGTTAGTATGTTTTTTTTAATAGTAAAGTCAGTTAGTCAGTCAGTTTTCAATTTTGACTTTAGTCTTTGCAATTTGACTCCATTCCCAATGGATAAGGCTACTAGATCTACAATGTTCTTGACACCTCCAAGGAGATGCCATCCCTAGCTGGAGCCAATGTTAGTGTCAATCAGTTTAGCCTATCACCAATTATCAAATATGCTCTTACAAGGTGTTGTTAGGGTGTCAAGTCAAATTTTTGTCATTTCATTTAATCTTCAAATAAAAAATTTGTCACTGGCTGTTGTGCCTAGGTCACTGTTGCTCCCTTCAGTTAATCATGGCCTTGATAACTCATCATGGTCATTGTCTTCTTTGAGGTATCATATCTTCATTTAAATTTCTCGGGTCATGAAATGGTTAAATTCCTCATTTTAGGTCATGGTCTAGGGTTTCACTCCATGTGTCATCATGATACTATGTCAAAACAAAAACATGTCCATCATGTAATTAAGTGGGTAAAGGGAGTTAGCAGCTTAGGGAAAGAAAAATAAAGGTAAAGGTAATGTTTTATTTCAAATAAGAAAATGTTGTAGTACACTACCTCGTCTCATCATTTCTCATAGGGATGGTTTTGCTTCAAAATATGTTTTTGACCAAATGGAGAAGAATTTTACAGAAGTGAAAGAGGTTTTTGTCACTGATAGGTCAAGGAACAAAAAAATCCTTCCGGTTATGCACAATTACTATTATTTGAGAGAAATGCCCAAACTACACTTGCAACGAGAGAGTTGTTACACTTCTGGACAACTTGACTTCAAGATAGTTTTTCAGGGATTTGGAGTGTTGGCAGTGCTTAAGGACTCTATTGTGTAGAAGACATCGTAATATTTCCAACCATACCACTTTCTACCCAAAAATCCTCCAGGAAGGCAGTCAAAAGTGCTCTACAAGTCGGCACTGCGCTTCTGCAATTTTTTGAGTTTTTAATTAAAAATTCCACTACGTAATTTCTAAGATTTCTAGTTTGACTTGGTCAAAGGTAACTTGATGATGTAACTTCAGTATTTCGAAGTCTTGATGATGTAATCATGAATAAATTAGCATGATAGGTTCTTTTTATGGTTAATTAGGCCTCATAAATGAAGCAAAACTCAAATCAAAGTCTAAGAGAAGAGTTTGTTTTTGACCTTCTCACTCTCACTTGTTGGTTGAGAGATTCTTGGAAACTGTTCCACCACTTAGGGATTTGACCCTTGAAGGTGGGGAAACTATTTGTTTTAGTCTATATGTATCATTTATCATTCAAAGATAAGGGTTGGACTTCAGAGAAGAGGACTTGTATCTTATGCTTTCACACAGTTAATCAAGGAGCAATTGTAGCTATTTTTCAGGAATACATGTGCAGTGAGTTTGTGATGTTGCTTTCTTTCTATATCAGTTTCCTATGAATGAATCCATCTCTCTTAACATGTTTTTCTTTCCTCAGTGATTTTCGTTACAGTTATATAGGCATAATTATTTAGATTCAAAGCTCTGCTTATGTGGAAAATCATGTTTGTGTATTTCTTCTTCTAGATTAATGAATTCATGGTAACATGCTCATTATGACCTTCCAAGCTTTTCAGACGCTACACTACATTGGCCAAACTCTTAAATCAATCACAAGACATTGCTATCTTGCTCCTCTTTATTCCCGCTACTGCAAACCTTTGAGACCTTAACCTAATTTCTCTTTCTCATCCCTGGTCCAACAACCTAAAAACCCTAATTTTTCAAAAACTCAACTAAAACTATTATATCTAGCCTAAAATCCATTTCTCTTCCAGTAATTGACTATGAAATCCTTAGAGAGGTCTCTCTCTGGTTTAGAAGGGCTGCTGCTGAACTATAAGTGGTTTTAAGTTACCTCTTTTGATCTCCTACTCAGCCTGGGACATTGTAGAGGATAATAATAAGTACAATGGAAGAAATGATACAAAATATCATCATGAGAGATGAACTTGTTGTTCAAAGACACCATGTCTCACTTATTGCAGCAGAATAAGAGGTTTCTGACCCTAACCATTTTGCTGCTAATCTCAGTTACCATAGATCATAAAATGATTGTTTTAGGTATTCGCTTGAGGACAATCTTGAAACTGGATTTATAGTTCAACATGAAGAAAAACAATCTTCTTTATCAATGTTTATGTTTGATGACGTTTCTCCTTAGCTTGATTTTCCTAAGTATGATGAATATGATGATGAATTCAACAAGCAACCAACAACATGTTTTCAACACTTTAAGGAAGACAATCAACTTGCACATGTGGTTTATGATAGAGAGGAGGAGTTTGATGAAAGTTCTGAATTAGGTAAGCAATTTTATAGGTTAGACAGTGAACAAAAAGAGAGTGATGAAATGGATGATGGTAACTCTTTACCTTTATGTTATGTTACATTTGAATTAATAAAGGAAAATCATAAACTCACCAAAGCAGAGAAGTAGTCTAAAGCTAGTTTAAAATGGAAAAAACCTTTTTTGATTTTGAATGATTTGATATCTGATTATTTGGATGGGTTCTGCAGTCATAGTGATCCTCCTTTAGTTGTTTGTGAAACTGAAAACAAGGGTGAGGAAGTTTTAATTAAGAAATCTTTCAGTTTTGATATGGAACATAGAGAAGACCATGAAATTCTTGACCAGGGCTCCTTACCTTTGTGTTTCTCTTCATTCGAAATAATAAAAGAAAACTATAAGGTTACCAAGGAAGAAAATAAGCAAGTTGACAGTAGCTGGCAACCTTCTCCTGAAGTTGTTTAGAATGTTGTTTGTAATATAAAACCTTTTTTAAGTCCACAATTACAGTTTCCAAGCAACATTCAGTTTGAGGAAAATGCAGCTGAAAGTATGGAACATGAAGAGTTTATACAAGATCATGTAGTTTCATTAGAAATGATCCACAACAGGTTACAAAAGATTTCTCATATTTGCAATGATTGTTATGAAACCAGCTCAAGAAAAGATCGAAAAGATAGATCAACGCCTTAGAATTCAGCCTCTTCGAGGGGGCAACCTCCTTTACATTACATAAATGAACAATTCTTCGATGATTCAAATGACAAAACCTCCTTTCTATATATAGGAGTCTAAGGGGTCATAGCATAATCAGAGCCTACATAACAATAATAATGTAAGGCACAATAATAATAATAGTGGGCTTCTATGGGGCACAATAGTAAAAATATGGGCATTACATGGGTACATCAATAAAATAAGTGGGTTGTACTAATAACAATAAGGGGTTACACTAGTAGTATAGGGGCCTAACATGCCCCTCTCCTTCAAAAACCGTTGTCCTCAACGCTTGAGTAGTTCTTGATGCTTCTATATAAAATTCTTGTCCTCCCATGTGGAATATTCAGCTGGTAAGTTCTTCCACCTGATGAGATACTCTAAAATTGATCGATTTCGTAGCTATCGGGTTCTTGTTTCTGTGACTGCTCCAAGTTCCAATATGATTTTTCCTTCCTCTTCAATTTCAGGCAATTTTTGTTTGAATTGGGATATTTTGCAACTTTTGAATAAGTGGCCATACTTCTTCGTCCTTCTTCCATTCATCCCTTGCTTTGTTTATCTAATCTGGTTGCGTAATAGAATTAACACAAAACAATGCTTCCACATCCTCATCCTTTCTTGAGAGTGCATCTGCAACAAAATTTTGCTTCCATTTTCTATAGATGATGTCAAAGTCATAACCCAACATATTTGTGACACATTTTTTTTGTTCTTCTAAAGATAATAGTTGTTCTAAAAAGTATTTAAGACTATCATGATCCATTTTTGCCTTGAAGAGTCTTCCCATTCAGTAAGGTCGCCATTTTTTAAGTGCATGTAGTATTGCCAACATTTCCTTCTCATAAATAGCTTGCTTGAGATGTAGCAGTAAAAATACCCAATCACCCACATCAAAATTTTTTTCACTACAATGTTGATCTACCTGTTGTTTCATTTGATTTTGCACTGAAGTGGCGTTATCCTTTAAAATTTGGAGAACTTGTTGTTGATGCTCGATATGATCTTTCATTGCTTGAACCTTTTTCTTCTTGATATGTTCTTCTATCTCTAGAGTTTGAGGAGTGGTAATTTCTTCCAATCCTTTACAAGATATGGTTGGATTCATTTCTTGACACTCGATGTGATCTTTCACTTCTTGAACATTTTTCTGCTTGATATGTCCTTCTATCTTGATAGTTTGAGGAGTGGTAATTTCGACCAATGAATTGCAAGATATGGTTGGATTCATTTCTTCTTTCTTGATGTGATATTTCACTTCTTGCACCTTTTTCT